>DWGJ01000037.1:0-58205 GCA_018246895.1 Aspitha aspitha aspitha | reverse complement strand
GTCGACAAGTTCACCGCTTCCCGGAGTGCTCGCCGGCTAGCTGTCGCTATCCTCCTCGGATGACGACGCCAGCCGTATTGAACCTATAAATCTAAATTAAACACCGTTGCCACAGAAGTTTACTTTGTGGACGTCCCTCTGATCCTATCTCATCTTCTGTGGGACTGTTGAAGTCGAACAGACTTATCTGATTAAATGCCTGTAATAACTCCTATGAACTTCGTCATTCTGTGGTCACGGTTAGAGGATCATAAATAAAAATTCATTCATCCAAAGAAGTAAAAACACTTCTACTTCTTTTTTCACGTCTTTATTTACAAAATGAAAGGTTTAGACTTAAACGTATATAAGGATTGCAATAGTTATAAATGATCAATGGTTGCAATGATTACTTCAAGTAAAGTAGACTGAATTCGGGTTTTTAACTTAAATGTACTGCATTCTATTTCTACTACCAGTTTCTCAGAATTCCTTAAAAGTGGCGTTCATCTTACTCGAAATCTTACTGCATTACTATTTCACATATTTATTCGTTTAAATGTACTTTAAAATAAAACACAACTTGTCGGTACTCATGTTTGTTCTTTGATGTTTACGGGTTAGACGCATGTTTGACATTAAAATCTATATGAAATGGAAATAAAAATCATTACGTATGGTAGCAATATGTGTTTAATAACTATTAATCAAGTATAATATAACGTAATACTTACGCACAAGTTAACTTCATATTTTTGCAATTTCATAAGTACTATGGAATAAGCTGTAAATATACAAATGGAATAATATACTTACATACATTATTACAATTCTTTTTATTTTTCATCGATTCTTAAACCTGTCTAAAAACACAAGTCGGTTCAAAGCAACATACTCGTAGTTAATATAAAAGAACTTTAATTGATAACTGACAAAAATATATTATGTATGTAATGTATTATAATTATGAGACAAAGTAAACTATTAGAAGCTTTATACAATCAGTTTCTTATAACTATCTATTACATTTAATGGTAAGATACGGCTTCGAAGCACAGAATATTGACGCCAAGTACAAAAAATACTAAATTTTTGTTGTTAATCCATTGGGTACTTAAAGGTACTTAAAAATTAACGGAATCGTCTGCAATTAAGTCAAATGACTTACTGTAATATTGTACAGCACACAAGACATTCTAATCATTCAATTTTGTATAAGTTGAGTTTATAGAAACACTGGAACCTAAGATAATATTATTCAGGTGAGTAATAGGGGCTTACGAAAATTTTATTGTATGTAAATATGGAATATTTTATATATTAAAAAAAAATCATAATTTTAGGCATATAGACAGTAACTTACTTGATCGTTTGTTGGATATTATTTTCTGTTCGATATTCATGTCACTCTTTAGTAAATACATAGCATTCTTGGAGTTTTCCATTTCTCTGAGGCTAGAACATATCCGTAAGAATATGTGAAATTATATGATTTCCTATTTATAAGTACAATATTGAATGAGTAGAACCAATAACTATCAATCATATAGTTGGTAAGCAGTATGTAACAAAACATGCACTATATAGGAAGTCAGTTATGATATTAGTCACAATTCCATATCAATTTTAATCAATATCAGTTATGTGCGCACATTACTTCATTTCTAGATAACTGACGATGGCACTTATAGTAGATCATGGTACTAATAGAATGGTACCTTTTTATAACTACAATGCCTAGCATAAAGGACTGAGTGCGTTATGCTTTATCATGTCCAGACTAGTATAAGGTTAATCAAATCAATAAATAGGTAAGTATTACAACGCATTAAGATACAGTCTTGAATATATTTTCAGCTCGAGATACAACGATATCATATTTCGCTCCTAACGTCTAAAAGAATACCAAAATACTATATACATGTCGCACTTACAAAAATACTGACTGTTATGGGAACACTCGATGAAATGAGTGACTATAATGTGATACAGGAAACAAACTGATACGACGGTAAAAGCAGCAAAGCAGCTAGTAGCTAGTTAAGTACTCATTATTTCAAAACATTATTTTTCTCGTAAATAGATAAACGTAAATGCTTTGTGTACTCGTAAAACAAATGCAATCATCTTTGTTTCCTCTGCAATATATATGATTCCCAATTTTTATAATTCGAATACAACAGCTCTCATGGTACTAAGGTACGTCATGTAACTTGTTTTAGTCATTTGCTTGAGGGTTCCTGAGAATTAGAGCAACCTGACCAGCCGGTAATGCTTTAAGGGCAGCCCATGCCTGCGTTCGTGTTAGTCCTTCCATTGATTGTCCTCCTGCGGATAGTAGTTCAGCACCAACTAGAACTCTACCACTTTGTGCTGCTGCTCCACCTGCAATAAAAACAACACTAATTCGATAAATCATGCTTTAATGCTTAACATTGTAGAACTGGATAGGCGCAAAAGATTTTTATCTAATTCAACAATAAAGAAAATGTTGACTCCGTTCCCACGAATGGGGATGTTGAACTTTTAATTGAAATGTATAAGTTTTTTAAGCATTCTTTCCAATTTTTACTGACCTGCAAATAATTTTTTTATAGTAAGTGGACGATCTCCATTGGGTGAATCTCTACCACCGTCCAAGCCAAAGCCCAAACCAGCGCCTCCGCCAGCTTTTTCTAATAGCACAGTCACTATGGGACTAGTTGCATTGTTGTCTCTTTTAACTTCTTCTACATAACAATCCTTCGACTCCGCTAAAATACCAAAAACAATTACATATGGTTCGCACCTAAGATAAAGAAGTGAGCCTGGGAAAGCCTGCGAAATCTACCTGTTTCAGAGCCGCATCCCGTAAGATTAACAGGTTTTGTAGTTTCATCTACAATTTCAATGACAACTTCTGATCGTTGTTCCTGAAATATTATAAAAATCAATATTTTGTGCACTTTCCTTATAACAGTTTATATACATATATATTGTCTTATACTGTATTAGATATTACTAGTAATTATACTAATGCTAGTATATGGGAAAAGTATGTTTTGGGATTAAAATTAACCTTTTATACATAGAAACAAAACAGGTGCCTTAAATTTTTTGTTTTATTTATACAAAACTTAAACAAAATTTATAAAAGTAGTAACCTACTACTTTCTTCATCTTATTTTTAACTAGTTTCAGACGTTAAAAGGTAATGGATAGACAGAATACCATTTACATTTGTAATATTAGTATGAATTTTATACCTTTAAAATAGTAACAGATTGTGCATGTGTTAATCCCAACATAGTGCTTCCATTAATGCTTTGAATCTTTGCGCCTCGTTTAAGGCCTGCTTTTGCTGCAATGCTATCAGCTAGAACTCGATGAACCTAAAATAATAAATAGATTTATAAGCATAGTACAAATAATATTTCAGAAATAAAATTATATTTCTTTATTTACTTATATTAGCTTACCGTTACATCCTTAGCTTCACAGTCAGTGCCTCCAGCTAAAATAAGGCCAACGCCAGTACCTGCTCCTCGTTTAAGTTTAATAAACTGTGTTGAAACTTTTGTATCAGTGACTTGGTCTTTATCATTTCTATTGAGTAAAGAATTATGTACTTTAGTTATCACAAAAGATTTGTTGTTATCTAATGTAATAGATTCCTTCTGCCGCGATTTCTCATTATTAAAACTGATATCTTTGTTGCTAAGGGTCATATTGTCCACTTTTATATTATCTACAGTTTTTTTGTCTATAGATGGAGTTGAGATATTATTAGAATTATAATTATCAAGTCCAGCTTTTTTAATCTCTTTAATTATTTTCTCTTTAATAAAATTAGGCGCGTCTTCTACTTTTACTGGATCTGGAACTGTTTCGTTTTGTTTGTTTTTATTTGAATTGCTTGAATTTCTTTTCAATCTTGTATTTTTGTAGTCAGTTTTTCGCTGTCGAATGGTGACTTCATTGTCCGAATCAGAATCAGAATCAGCTATTATCTTATTGCGTCGCCTGTTTTCGCCTTTATTTGCTACAGCACTCACTGAAGGTGTGAGTGTAGAAAGGCGTTCAGACGTTTTATGCGTCGGACTCGGCGTTCTGTCATAGGACTCGTGCGAGAATTTAGTTTCAACAACAGGTGATTTTAGCTTGATATCTCTGCCGCTTCTGCATTTGGCTGAAGCCAAAATATTCCTCCTATTAATCGTATCGATATTATAGGTTTTTGAAACTTTTCTCTTATCGGAGTCAGTCACAGAACTCTCTAAAGAGCTACAACTTGCTTGTGAACCAGATGTAGCTGCAGAACCCGCCGAAGAACTTAGAGATATATTTGTATCTGAAGATATGGATCGGCATATATTACGCTTCATATTATATTCTTCATTACGTTTTTCCGTCGTAGATTTGTTGGCTATATCTGTTTTAATACGTGAATATGATGTATATTGTGATATCCTAGGAGATAAACGGGAACTATCCGATTCTACTGTATCTAAGTTCTGCATGGGAGATGAAGCTGATGATCTGTAACTAGATTGTGTAGAACTCATTGCAGAATCATTGTCACTGTCAATTATATCGGTTGCTGTACAAATTTTAATTTCGACATTTTTGTATTCATGGATATCACTAAGAATTTTTTTATTATATTCTTTGATGGAATTGGTAGGAGAATATAGCGATTTTGATGTATCTATTGAACTTCGTACTGATTGCAATAAAAGCGATTTATTGCTATTTTTACTAAGTATATCTGTCTTATCAGTAAATTTCCGCTCTGGTGTAGACTCTTTTGACATAGATGATGGTGTATATACTTGTAAAGATTTTCGTTTAAATGCAGGTGAATATTTAGGTATATTATTTGGTAGAAAAGAAGTTTTCCACTTGACGTCACTAAGAATGATTGGCTTAGCAGTGCTTTTTATCTTTTCTTCTTTCTTGATAACATTGTTATGATTTAGCTTTTGAAGGAATGTTTTTGATAAAGTATCTTGGACCTTAATTTCAGGCAAATCTACAATAGGAGCTTGCACCTCTGGTATTACTAGACCTCTTAGCTTTGACATAGACTTTTTTCTTTGTTCTATTAAATATTCCAAATTGGATTTGTGCGTGGAAATATTTTTTTTACCATTGTCATCACTTATACTGCGAGCGTGATAAGTAGTTCGAGCAAATGATGAGTCAATAGACGTTGGCAATATCGTCGTGCTGCCATAAAATAAAGGTTTATTCGTTATATCTGATTTTACATAACGATCCGTCTTTGAATCCGTGATTGTATTTTCTAGAGCACCAAGTACTTCTGGTCTTTCTGAATGTCGTTTAAATGAACGAGGGGTTTCATCAAGATTGTCTTGAGATTTCGTAAGCCGTCGATCTAGGGATGATATCTCTGAGTAACTATTAACGTAAGGAGCTGAACTTTTTCTGAGGGTCGAGTGCGTTCTAGTAGGAAGTGTTCCACACTTATCCAAACGATCTGAAGAGGCAGCAATGTCTGTGGAAAACATAGCAATTTTGTCTTTGACGCTAGCCTCGCTTCTTGCATCTTGGATCCGTGAACAATAAGAGAATCGAGGTCGTGAAGAAGGCCAACCACCAGGAAGTCTTGGTGGCAAACGACTAGGCAATTCAGGAGTCTTTTCAACGGAATCTGAAGGAGTTTCCACACCGTCTGGAGGTTGTCGGGGGCAAGTTGGTAACGGTGTTTCATCATTTGATAGGCTCTTGTCTTCAACATCGCTCTTATTAACCCGATCTGAAATTGAAAAATTCGCAATTTAATCGATAATCCCCAAGACTATCGTATTATTATTATCAACACAGAATTGTTTGAGCATATTAACGGACGTATAATTTATTTTTTACTAGTTTTTATCTTTTTGTCTCACTAAATTAAATATAGAGATAATTCGAAGCTTAAATAGCTCAAGTAGGTAAAGTAGATATAAAGTTCGGTGACAGAAATTGTGCAAATACATATGTATATCGTCAATTCGCGCTGACACAACGTGAATTACTACGTATCCTATTACAATTGACCAATACTTTAACGAAGGTGATGCGTCATTTTTTCTATGTCGTGTAAATAGACATCACTTATCTATAAATTGTAAAATTAAGTATAAAAGCTAAGAAATATATAATATTAAAGTACAAGTAAAGCCGTGCAATATTTATCCGCTTACGCAAATATCTTTAATTAATGTGTTCATCGATAAAAATAAATGTTTAAATCAAATATATTAATTTTACTTAGATATTTGTATATACAAGTATGAAACTGTCTTCTTTAAAGAAGACAGTTTTGTGGTTTTTTATAATATTGTTCAAAACGGTACCTTCTCTTTCTTCTTGGATAGGATGTAAACATCGAGAATGTCGTATTTTAATAACACTGACGGTTCTTGTATCCAATACAATCAAAGTTTTTTTATACATGTCTTTTATGAAAACTTTAATGTAATTTTAACCTAAATGTATAAATCACTATAATGTTACCACAATAACGATACATGCGTAAATACATAAGCATGGAGGATTACACGCTTGCAGACGAGGCACACTTCGGTTTATTTAGACAAGTGTTAAGACTACTGAAATTCAGTTACGTTCATAAATTGCGTAGTTTTATATCTTATAAATGTACTGTTACATATTTAGGGCAAATGTGTTGAATAAATTTATTCAGTTGCGAAAATAATTTTAGGACATATCGCCCGTAGCGTAGGTCCAATATATTATACTTACATTGAGATCTAAAATATACGCATATATCACAGGTTTTACAGAAACAGTACAAAGCAGTGAACGATTTGCAGTTCTCTAGTTGAATTGTATGTCATTTGCAAACAAGGAAAAATTGTTGCAATCCTTATAAGAAAATGACAACGTATCAAACAGAAATATAAAATGTTTTATTTCTTACAGAATTAATGTAATTTGTTGTTATACAATATATTTCTGCATACCGACGCACATATATAATAATAGGTAGTATTACTGCTTATTATTAAATTTATCCGACTTGCGTTATTTGAAAATCGGCGCGAATTTAATTCCCCTAAGGAGCTAAACCAGCGCTGGTGTTAATTTCGTCATCAATACTCGTCATCAATGGGTATAATTAATTCATTTATAATTTTGTAAATATACTTGCTCTATTTGACACTACGTTATTTATTTCACATTAAAAGAATTTAGGTACTTAATATCACTCGTTCATTATCTGCACATCTAATTTATATAACTTAAAAATTTTAATAACATTAAATTAATAATGTACCTAAGTAATACCGTAGGAAGATTAAAGGCGATGAATCAAATGTTTATAAGAGTTAAAACTTATAAAATATAAAAGTGGGTTTGTATATATTACAAGACAAAGTAATTATAATCTATCGATTACAATAGTTTAAACACGGACCGTGAAGTGATATTGAGCGCCTCGGCAATCTCCTCGTGTCCAGCATTGTCAAAACTTAAAAAGTTATAGCGTCGAAAGTTATTTGAACCAATTCATAATATTACACTTTCGTTCACGAAACTTGTTCCGAGTTGAGTTCATTCATGAAAATTTACTTTCATCGACTTGGAAAAAAATATACAAAACAATGGCACTGGCACATCACAGGACAAGAAGTTCACTTTGTTGGGTCACCATGTGACGTCACTGGGTGAGAAAAAGAGGTTCGTACCGAGTATGCGAAACATTTCCATTAACGACAAAATTACAGTTATTTAAGATAGGGCGTACACGCTGCGTGGTTCGTTGGATGTGCGCCCACGGCGGCGAGCGACGTACAGCACTCATGGAGCGGCGAGCGCGAAGCCGCCGCGGCGGAACGCGATGCACTGAGTGGCCGCGGACTTGCAGAAATTTGCAGCGTCGCCGCCCTTGACGGGGGCGTTGCTCCGAGCCAGGGACGGACGCCGAGCTGCGCACGCGACTCCCCCGCATATCGCAGCCCGAACCACAAAAGAAAATTCTTTTTCTACAGATCTAGCTTTACTCATACACCGTCTTTCGCAGGATACATACAAAGGTGCACTGAAAGTATCTAATTACGCTCTAACTTAAAGCGGTAATATAGGCACTTTATAGCATGGACATTGTTAATCACTAAATATTTTTAGTTAATATGTAATATAGAGCCTCGATTATATGCAATAAGTAACATATTTGGTCGTTTTACTTCTTACAATATAAGCACAAATAGTAACGCGAGGCCGATTTGTAAGGTAGGTAAGCTCTGTAACAGAGATCGGGATATTTTTGAATCGATCACGCTAGGCAATGATCAATAAATATGCTATTTTTAGTGCGAAGGCGTTGGAGGGCGGCGACCGTTAGCGCGAGCGTGGCAGCCGGCTCCCGCGCACTGCAGATGTCAGGGTCGTGGCGCCCCTCGCCCGCACTGCTCTACTTCTGCTTTTATGCTCTTAGTTGAAAGTCCTATTAAATGTTATAATTGTAATATATCCGTTGATACGTATACTTAATATACTCGTATGTGAAACTTTCCGAGTGTGCTTTGTTTGCCTTTCTTCCACACAAGAGCGAGCAGCGCGGAATGCACACACAGATGACGTCGTCGCGGTCGCGGAGGCTGGAATGCTGCCTGTGCCCTCCGCCGCCGCCCCTCACAATCCGGACGCGGCCTTTAAACCGCTCCGACGTGTTCGCAGAGTTGTTTGCACATTTTTTTTACATTCTTGTCCCCTTATTAAATTCTTTTTTAGCCGTCACAGTAGGGCTCTAGGCATGGAATGGGTCCCTCATGCGAGAATAACAATCAGTTATATTTTTTCTTTGACCACCATCTTTGACGGATAACGTGCTACTCCACTGATCTAGGATATCGTAAGTATCACCTGTATAGATGGTATATTGTGTGTACTAACTGAAATTAATAAAGAATTTCTTTTGATTCCTACAATTTTGTTTATAACATACACAGATTACATGATTAATATCTGAAAAAAGGACAATAGATCGATGGACACAATGGTGTAATTATTCACACAATAATCAAATCTATCGACGCCTAACGAATAAATGTATTCATTGATTATTTAGATACTCACAAAACTAAGAACGAAGCTATGAAACAGATAAGTGAAAGAAAGTGCAATCGATTTCACTTTCAAAACTAAATTAACTTTCTCCAGTGACATGTCTTATATAATACGAACAAGATAAAACATAACCGCAACATTCGTATCTTGCATTTAAATCTAAAGGTCGTCAGGTTATATCGACACACCTCAAACAATTTTAAAGTCTGAATATTAAGTCACATTTATTAGTAATCGTTGCGGCGTTGTAAATGAACTGATGTTGCCAAGTTCATTAAAAAATTTTGCTCAGTCGAGCGAATGAATGAAGACCGGCACAATAAAGGAGAAATAAGTTTCGCGCAAAACCACTTTTTCTTCATCCGCTTCAAACCAAATGAATGATTTTGTGCGCAATAAAGCAACAGTACGTGTAGGTATAAGTTATATGCAGTTTGCAAATAATGTTTTAACGATTGCATGGCAGCTACTGAAATTGGTTACGTCCTGGAATTCATCATTCCACATTACACAAAATGTTATAAGAACAGCGTTAAAACTTTAATTCAAGTTTAAACTTTATATATTCTGTAGTAGAACACAGTCTTGCTTGAATCAAATTTTATTAAAGAGCTTTGTCTTGTGATCTCTAAAAGAATCCCAAGATTTCAAATTTAAATGGCAGGAGGATGAAAATTTAAAAATACGTATCGAGACGTATATATTTATGTATGTATTGTGTTTTCTTGGTTGGCTTTTTAATTTAAGAAAGCTTACCTATATAAATTATTTCTATACTATCATCAAAGTTATTATCTTACTTAGAATAATATTCATAGAGGTTTAAAATGTATACAGGTATACATATCAGGAATGAGTCATAATTGAACCTTTTCGAACACGATAGAACACGGTAGCATCTTTAGAGGTTTACGCAATTGTATGGTTCAAAATGCGACGAAGATTAGAATAAAAGTAAATCTCTATGTATCACTTTACCTTTCCCCTCCGATAAGCTGTAGTGTGAGCTTTGGTAATTTCGATATAAAAACTATGAAAGGCACTCAAATCAAACTTTGAAGCGTTTCGATATTGTTTTCAGTGTCGCAAAGGCTTCCCTACATAGTACCTATCTAAGCCTGCAAATGCGACTGGTGACCATGACGAAGCAACATTGTTAATTATCATTATGTATATAAATGTCACTGCAGTTACAGAAACAATATTTGATATTTAGAATAAGGCTTTGTATAAAACAAAGCTTATCATATTATGGCTTTCTCTCCTCTTCAGGATTCTTTCAGTACAAAAGGTACCATGAAAAGTTGTTGACACGTTCCCTAGCGAACAAAAGCTGCATGTGATAATGAAATAGATGTCAACCGTCATAAAATGAAATGAAACGTTGTGGGAGTAATGAATGTCCGAGCGACATTACCGATGCAAAGAGTCGTCAATCACTTTCAATCATAAAAATTGAAGTCGTGGCATGCAAAATGGTGGCTGAACAATGAAAGCTGACGGGCAGGTCGCCGTCGTTACTTTAATGGTCGTGCAACGGAATTCCAACTCGCCTTACTTTCCACGCGGGAATTTATTTGTGAGTACCCTTTGTGATCGAACGGCTTTGAGATAAAGCACATTCATCATTTCGATACATTTGCAATTACTGCTAAGAGACATTCATGGTATTTAACATCAGCATGTGAGTGTAAGTTTGATATTTGTAATATGTACATACATGAATTAACTGTGTAATTAGTACCTACATTCTAACCTCTATTTTATCATTAGCATTGCACATTAAAACTCGGTATGAAACTTGTCAGTGTCTTGAATTTTATTTTATACTAGCCGTGCTCGCGGTTTCGCCCCCGTGGAAATCAATATTTTCCCGTTTTTGCAACATTTGTTATTGCTACTTCACTCCTATTAGTCTTAGCATGATGCCTATAGCGTTCTTAAATAAGCGGACTATTCAACATAAAAATAATTTTTCAACTCGAATCAGTACTTTCTGAGATTAGCTCGTTCAAGCAAACAAACTCTACAGCTTTATAATATTAGTATAGATATTAGTATAGATATATAAGGATGTGTGCGTGTGTGTGTATGCGTGTTTATATGTATATACAAGATATTGATTTACCTAGTCTAAATCCATACAGCAAACGAAACAGGAACTGCATTACGCCATGTGCAAGGAATGAACAGGTGCGCCAAACGGCCGGCGCGCCACAAGGTGCACTTTCACGGCTCGAACACGCAAAAGCTCACACCATCTTATATAACGTTATGTATAAATAGAATGCTATCAAATTAAAATTCTTCGCTTTATTACATTGGCATATGGAGTTGGTTAAGTAACATTAAAAAGAAACTTCAATAACGAACAATGTGACATAACTACCTAACTATAATTGTAAGTGCGTATCAAGTGACACTTCTAGAGGCTTTATGTAAGAAGGTAAGACTTCTAAAACAGAGAGAGACTTCTAGATTATCGTTAGCTATTACAATCCTTTTGCATTTATAACTTCATTTTCATTTCAGTTTATAGCCTAACAAATGCAATACTTTTATTAAATCATTCAAAAAAATAATAATTCGACAAAACATCGACATTAGACAACGTGCCATTAATGTTCCATATTATTTCACAGTCAACTTACTTTATCAGTAAAAAACATTCCAATACATAAATCGTAAATATTACTAAACCAAACTACATGTAGGTACTTAATACATATTTGAGCAATAGTAGACACTAATGTGATTTCTGTTATTCGATGAAAATTTTTATAAGGTAAGAAGATCCAATTTAAAATGTTGCTTCAGTACTTTTATAAGACACGTCTTATTACACTTCTATAAGATACATACTTATAAGTCTGCAATTACTAAATACATAATATGTATATAAGACAGGGACAGATTACACCTAAGTCTACACGAAACATTCCCATGTAGAAATCATGTTGCACATGTACCAGCTGAGATTATTATAAAGAATAATTTATGTAATTTTATTATTAATTCACTGAAAACTTACCATCCCAGAAGATTCTTTCGAACGATGATTTTGGTTTTATGTTGTCAGTCTCGAGGATCGTTTTACTGAAATTAAACAATAACCCATTATGTAACTCCATTTCATAATTACCATTTAAAGTATATATCTATAAAGTAGCTTTAAATGAAATCTGACTTAAAAGTAACATCTAGTAAGTTGTTATTTTGCGTGTGATTACAATTTTAGAAAATTGATAGGAACATTTCTTTATCCAGGACATGATTGCAGAGGTAAATAGTACTAAGGTACACCTTTGTGGTGTTACGGAGGAGTATTTGCATGTGTATGTAAATATTCCGGTGTAGTATATATTCCATACTTACATCCTTACTAGTTAGGCATTTATACATGAGTCTTTTTGACTTAGTCTTCAGGATAAACTATGATCTGTGGTTCATTTCCTTAAGAATATCCGACTTTGCAATAGAAAATGCTCAGAATGAACATTTGCTACGTTTTAACATAATACAAGGTATACTACAAGGTATACTGTTAAATTTATTAATAATTTCTATCACATTAAGAGTAAATTCGATTTCTGTTTTAAGTGTATGATTTTTATCACAAAATCTTTTAATTAAATATTGAACATACCAAGTCAGTTCGTTGGCATATTACATACATACATACGTATGTGGACTCATTTTGAAAATAGCTAGCATTAAAGTTAGATTATAACTTCCGAAATTCGTAAGTTTCGTCTACTAATAATAAAGAATTATCTCCAACTTCAGTTATATCCAATCTATGGCTGTGGTAACAATTGTTGAATCTTTATAATAATCCGGTAGTTTCTAACTCCTATAACCATTAATAGAATAGCAGTCTGAGGAGTATTTCTCAAAATATCCAAAATACATTAGGACTATATTTTAATTCAAAAAATTTTATTGTATTATGTTTCAATGATGATTTGAAGTTATTTGCCTTTCGTAGCAAAAACATATGAGTTTGTTATTCACTAACATATTATATGTATGCATATAAACAAATTGCATAAATGAGACTTGGAAAACTAACGAACATATAAGTTAGTATACCTAACTACACGTATATACATATTAATATTTTGTTTTCGGTGAGTGCAATGAACAATGTCGTAATATTTAATTAAATCCACTCCAGCTAATTTAATAAACTTCAGCTTTTAATTTAAAGTAACAAGCGTCCAATCATGTATACGTAAATTCATTAGCGTTAATAGTTTTGCGTAATTCAGTGAAGTGTTCGCAAGTTACTTTTATGGCCACTATTAATGAACTACAGTTAAAAATACTGACCTTCCGTCATTTACTTTTGGACTGCATATTTATTAAAAACGAGCTGTGCCCCGCAGTTTCACCGGCTATTTATTACTAAAGTTGAATAATCTATAACCTTCCTCAAAACGTGATCAGCTCACGTCTTATCGTAATAACTTGTGTATGAGACTAATTTTATCTACACTATTTGCATAATATTATGTATGTTAGGTAGTTAAAATTCTACCATTCCATTTGCATACCCTAAAAAAAAGGGTTCTTAAAAGAACGAAAGAACGAAAAGAATTTCGTATGCTTGCTTTTATAAAATATCCTGTGTACTGAATTGTTAAATAAATAAATAAAATAAATAAGAACTAAAGTCACTGGCATCGCTCTAAAGGTGAGCGTGCTAAAGTCGCAATGGGCTGGTGACCTCTGTCGTAGGATCGACAAACGTTGTAGAAAACAGGTTCCAGAATGGAGGGTGCATTTAGGCAAACAATGCAGGAACGCCGCCTAGGCAGATAAACTTTACATACATGAAATGACTGGAGTACAAATATAGATACATTTGGAATATATGAAGAGAGAGTTATGCGAGAAGTACATTTTTTTGAGTAACAAATAGTCAATTAACGCTTACAATGTTACGTTCCTATTAAAGTTCTTAAAAAAAATTAATTGAAATAGGTAAATCACAAGACTTGCTCGCAGCAAAGTGCCTAACGTAGAAACGCGGTACTGTTCGATGGAATAAAATGTTTTCATCGACCATACTGCAAATAAAGCACGTGCCATTCTCGAATAACTTACCATCAGCACGTTCTTTATGAGAAATTTGATATTAGGTATAGGTAGGCAACTTGTTATCGAATTAAGAAAACATCTGTTATAATTTAGTCATCATAAATAAAAGCTGGGGCGTTCGTAGATCCTAGGATAATTGACGAAATGTTGGATGCAGATCTACAGAATATTAGTGTTTCTCGTTTAAATACGAGGACCTATTAATAAAGTCTAATAAATATACTATAAAACAGTTTCGGTAAGGTATCAATATTCTTATCAATTTTACATTTACAAATATAAACTACATATATAAAATAGAATCCAAATTTTAAATGTATTTATAAATATATTCTCTCTAATACAAGTTGTCATTATAAGTTGGTCCTGAATATACGTAACGTACGTGACAAGTGGTATCTGAAAACGAGTCCCTTGTTTATCCTATTCATGTCGTTATCCAATTACTTATAGGCTACCCAGGCTTAACGTTATTGAGTTTTAATTTTATATAGCCGTCCTAATTATTCGCATGTTCACAATAACAAATGATAAAAAAAAGCTATTTTAATGCCTTTTCTAGTTAATCAAATTTCTTAGAAAAGTAACTGGTTACTTCTTAGGAAAGATGGAAACAAGTATGTAAAAAAGTGTTTGTTTCAGTATAGAACAATTTTATATTAAGCTATACATTAATTTTACAATACTAATGATTTATTTGATCTACTTTTAAAGAGTAAAGGCGCCCTGACTTGCATCTTAAGTAAATAAAAGTATACCTAAGATTAACCTATCAAAGACATTCATTTCTTGCGCTTCAATAAAATGTGTCTCGAGTTTTGAGAATAAAAAGTTCACATCCGTTACAAGTATCTTTATATATTGACTAGTAGACCTGACCATGCGTTGCCGTAGTTATGTATGTTAAATCATATATGTCAAATATGTCAAAATCCCGTAACATGATGTTTGTCCGACTGAGTGTTGTCCTATAACAAATATTGATTATGCTACATATAAATAAAAAGAGATAATCAATTCAGTTAAAAAAGTTGGACCGAACAATAGATATTTACTAAATTTCATTGAAAAAGGTTCAGTGGTTTCGGAAATTAGTGCAAACGAACATCGTGACACGGGATTTATATACATATATAAGAGAAGATAAGAGATACGAGTACTATAAATAAAAATGCTAATGGCTACTTTTCTGTTTCCTGTCTAGATAATAAAAACTTCAAAATATATGTTTTAAATAATAATTAGGTAAGACTACGTTATGCCCATTAAATAAAGTGAATTGAATTATCGATTTCACATTGCTAAAATTTGTTTAACACGTAGGTATCATTAATTAGCTGTTACAATTATTGAATACTGATATGTGAGTAATTTTCAGTAAAATAATGATGATATATTTACACAATATTATAAGTAGGTACAAATAAAAAAGGCGGAGAGTTCCCTTATTCATATAGGTTTTTATTTATTGTAAATGATTAATAATTTAGCTGGGTGCAATTGAAGCATAACAGGCCATTAGATATCGTCATCGAAATGTCAAGGTCCGCGAGTGACTGCCGACAACTAGATTCAGAATACCAGTGGACGTCGAAGCCTGAATACCTAACCGCCATTGAGTTACTACAGTTCAAGCAATGTAGTGCAGTCGAAAGCAGAATTCTGTTAAAATTATTCTTGCGTATGCTTTCACGAATGAAATAGTAGCAAATGTGTTACGTGAGCCCTGGATTTTGACATCCGATATGAAATGAAACAATGGCGTCATGTAATCTCAAAAATGCATTGTTCCTACAAAATAGTAATTAAAATTCAGACAAGGTGAAATGCACAGCTAAATGCACAAAATAATTACGCGGTTATCAAAAAAATATTCTCAATAGACAATCCCAAGCTTATATAAATTTGTGCAATTATTGTTTTTCCACGATTTAATATGCTCTTCAATTATGTTTGAATGCAATTTTCAGTTGAATGAACTTTCATATTAGATATTTTATCTACAAGCGGAGCTGCTGTCGATGTATTATTGGCGACTGTAACTGCTGTTGTCAGTAACAGGAACCGAAGGTATAAAATAAGACAAAACAGATTAGATTATTGTTAGTAAGAATAACAGATATTTATCATCTGTTTTACGGTCACCGTAAAATACTTGTAAGTTAACATTGATACATCTATGTATTTCTTTTATCGCCAATATATTTCAGAGTGGTATTTAAATTTGAAAATATAACAGACGTTATCTACTAATCTAGCTATAAATAAAAACCGATCAAACCACCTAAAGATTACATTATTAGAAAACCTATCAATATAATATAGTAGTTTTGTCCATGTATTATTCTAGTAATAACATAATTATTTTAATAATTGATAAATTGAAATATTTTACATTTAATAAGTATTACAATCATATATTTTGAAATAAGTATACCTAGCTCTACCTGTAGGTACAATTTAGAAGATTAATTTAAAAATCAGTAATCAGTTTTTAATCATTGTTACCTTATTTTTTATAGTATACTTTTTGTTTTCATAATAACTGATGAATAATCATTATAATACTTTTTTAAACATATTATTTACTTAAAATTAAAAGCTGTGATCGTTGCTTAATATTGTTTAATATTAAAACAGCATATGTTTAAACTTGTTTATGGAGTAATAAACTCAAATCCAATGTAAAGCAAGACTAATGGAATGCTTAAACGTCCCAAAATATAAATAGCACGTCGTTCAAGAAAACGTGCAAAAACCGCTTTTGCGTTTACCACAACAAGGATAATGTAATGCACATAATAATAAGGATCAGAGCGAGTCGCGAAACCCAGATTGTTGGAACGCGGCTAACATAGGTTAACCGCGTATTCATGTCACGTTATTTCGCGTTTTTCAAATCATCACGGATGAAGTACGAATTGAAACACACATACATACATATTCACGGAGTTATACACAGACAAAACTTAAGGTGTAGACAAAAATTGTCTGTACCAAAAACTGATACTAAGAATCCTTTCCGGGACATTTTCTCAACTCTAGAGGGTCGTGATGTGGTGATCGTGATGTGATGATCTATGGATCTCTTTATCCAACATGATATAACGCTATGTTGATAAAATAATATTGATGCCATGCAATGATGATGCAAATTTAAATTTATTGACATTATACATATTTGTTGTTATTATTGACATATAAAACGACTAATAAAGGTACAATTTGAGTATTGCAGAGTAAGATACTCGGAAAGTAGCCGAATTTACCCAATTTAAAATTTAAACGAGATTATTGCAAAATAATTTTGTGACTAATTCTATCGGGTTTTCCTTACAATTAGTTTCTATTGTGCTGTCAAATTCCGTTATTCTAATCAAGAACGCCCGCAGCCTCACTGACAAGTGCATACTTTAAACACATACATTTATGCAAGTTGTTTATAGATACTGAAGACCTGAATATACATATATAACAAGTTCATCATAAAATATCAAATGACAATTTCGATCTTTTCTACAAAATGTTAACCGTAAGACTAGTACCTAATTGAAAATCGAATTTCTTAGTGCAGGTATATTACAGGCCTAATGCAACGCATATAACACATGATAAAAGCAAAACGAGTCGCGAAAGTCTGAATGTCGGGACGTGGCCTAACCTAGGTTAACCGCGTCGTGACGCCCCGCGCCCGCGCCCGCGCAGCCGCCGCGCCGGCCGCTCGCCGGAAAACCTTCACGCTAATATTCAGTTACATCGATACTCTTGTTGTTCACTGCGTAAACTCAAGTGAAAGCAACCTGCTAAGCTTCTACCCGAAACAAAATCGAAATCAAGCTACTAAAAATCACAATAATATGTATGTACGAGTTAAAATATTGTTCTTCATTGTTTTAATTGTAATTAAGTGGAATTGTTTTGTGTCCTTTCGATTTTTGATGTTACAATATAGATAGTTATTTGTTAAGAACAATCAATATTTGCGGTAAAAATAATTATATGACAGGAATTCAACACAAAATCATTGATTCGTTATATGAAGATCACGATTTTTAGTAAAATAATACTGCTATGTATCGTATTTCAAAATTTATTAAAACTGTTCCCAGTACTTCGTATAAAAACTATGACGGATATAAGAAACGCTTTGTCGATGTTTCCTGTGGCCAAAATATAACTAAGAACTTAGAACTTACTTAATAAAAGTTATTTAACATGAATTATTACGTATACTTGGTAATAATGTTATTTATATTTAATAAGTAATGAACAACATCAACATTTTAAAAAGTTGAATAACTAATTAAAGTCTCTATAAACATTACTTACGCACAAAAGCTTTACAAACCTGTACAGTTCAGTGCCGACTCCTAGATGGCATTGATAGGGCAAGCTTCCTTATTTAGAGCACAGCAAAGTATTCAGTGAGCGTTATAAGGATATGAATGCAACGTATACTTTTTATACACGTTTTAAGAAAAGATTCGAAGACTTAATTGTGACTCGTTTATCTAACATATGACAATATTAAATAAATAAAAGTAGTTAGTCTCCAAATTTGTTTTTAGTAATACTTTGTTTATAACCGAAAGCACGTTAACATTAAATAGCAGCTGATAGTAATAATATTTTTAAAAGATATCCCTAATCAACAAAATTAGACTTTTCTCATGTAAAAGAAAAAGTATTACCGATAAAAAAGAAATACACTCTATTTTTATTTCCAAAGCTTCTTATCTGGCTGAAATTATTTATAGCCACAAGACTCAGTGGCTTAGGAAACTTTTATAACCTCTGAAATAATGAAAATAATGTAAAGCTGTATTTAGTGTGGTACTATAGTATATGGTTAATTTATTTTGTGAATGTTTGCTATACTTGTTATATTACGTACACTTCGCAACCACAAATGTGAGAAGACCAGCTGTAGAGGTCGTGAAAACCGTAGCTGGTGGAAACCCTTGGACTCTCCCTACCCCTACGGGAAATATGCATGAATGTGTAATAATAATACTAATAAGAAATTATGTAATTTCAAAACATGTAATTAAAAATGTATTCTAAGCGGTTTAATTATCCATAAATAGCTTACGCGAAAAATTGTTAATCATACAGCGGCTGCCGAAGCGAACGCAATAAACTAATACGCCCATCGTAAATGGTTAAACAAAGCTGCGTGGGATCGTTATAACAAGGAGGCAGTAAAGCATCGATGCGGAGGGACGGCGGCGGCGGGCGGCGGCGGGCGGCGGCGGTCCCGTTAGCGGCGCGACACTTCGCAGAAAACTCGCGCTCTTCATTACCACTCTTATCTTAAGGTCCGCGCACCACAAAAACCAACCGCTCACACCGGTATACGATCGTATATATTATGATGTTTTATGTTTCTGTAAAAGTACTTTATAAATAGTAGTCGTTGCGAAAGACATCGAGCTTTCGTCGATTCTTTGATTGAGAAAGACAGGGCATGATGGATTAGTCATGGCCTCATGGGATTTATTATATTTATTTTTACGTAGAAATTATTTACAACTTTTAACGAAAACTTATCAATAAATTAAATTAAAACAGCTTTTATACGATTCGTTATGGAGTATAGTTACCTATACATCTAACTACATACTCGTATATGACGAGTATATGTATTCTTTTTAACTCATTTTAAAAAAGATAATAAAAATAAAACCATAGGTGTATCAGTGTACTGCCTAAAAACATGACTATGTCCTCACAGGCTCACCTCATTAGAATAAACTTGCGTTGACACTAATTAGAACACGATACGAAATACATAGGTAAAACTCTAAAATAAATAGATAAAACACATTGACATGCATGTTTATATTAGCATTATAAGAGCGAGCATAACAATAATTTTACCCAACACAAAATATCCAGGTAATCATAATCTAACTATCCTTTCGGGTACAAGTTATACTTGTGTCTGTATAAATGTTTTCTCAAAGAAAGGTGAATGGACTTGAAACAAACATTACACTCTTAGTAGATTTCCATCATAACGCTAAGTAGAAGGATGAAACGCAAATCATTTGATGATAAAATAATGTAATTTTCTGCGGTATAAGTTATACCGTATAAGGTACCTACGTGTAACAATATATTAGAAATATATAAATCTTAATATGCAAAAAATAACTTTCTCATATTTCTAAAATCTACAAAACAGAATAATGATTAAAATTAAACCGCAGTTCCTTTTCTTCACAAATATTATAAAGAATGTTCATATTTGTCATATTGCATGGAAATCTGCCTGTCTATGATTTTCAAATAGGTAATATCTATGTCAAAAATTGCTAAGCTGACTTTGACAGGCCATTTATTGGCAATTAGCATTAGTATCGGCAATTGGCAGACTTTTTTGAGGATAATATAGATCAGGACTGAAGGTGATCAATTTAACTGGCCTCGTGGTCGAGTGGTTAGAGACCCTGACTGCAACTGACTAATAATAAGTTTAATGAAATAATTGTAACAATAAAATTGTAAAATTTCTAGTATCAAAATGAAAATTAGGGAGATACAATTATCTTCTCGTATTCAAAGACGTAATTGCCTCTTCGATTGTTTGTACATATGTACATATCAACTAATTTCGAACTGATGTCCTCATTCGTTAGGTTTTACGCATTCTATTATACGATCTCAATGTACAAAGCTGCCCAGCGCCGCCATTTTAGTCCTACATTTTGACGTGAAGTGAATGTGAACGACCAAGTTTCTGCGCGTCTTACAATCGATCGAATTCTTACTGCAAATAATTATATCAGTCGGATGAACTCATTTAACGAAAGAAACACGATGCCAATAAATCGTCCATACATTTTTTTTAAATAGTGAATATGATGTTTGGTATGAATACTTAGACATCCTATAGTTTGCGGTAAAATTAAAAATCATATTCTATGATGAGGTCTCTGTACAAACAATTAGCAGAGTCATACAGTTCTAGCCAGTAATACTAAGTAGGCAAACATTTAAATCTCTTACAAACAAAGTCAACTCCGAATCGAGTACGACATTGTTTGAATGAGAAACATAGAAAGACTGCGCTTACTGAATCATTGACTTAGCATGTATCATGACTAAGTTTATTTCATTCATAACCTACGTGTGAAAATGTGCCCCCTCATAAACAGGGCAACCGATAAGTCAATAAGCCGAGAATGGGATGAGCGTGCGAATGAGGTCGAACGTGCTATTGTAACCACAACTCGAAGTTACTTAGCGACGTATATCTCCTATACTTTTGAGTATTTGCTGTACATACCGACATATAAAACGCAAGATCAAGGCACTCTCTGCCGCTTCCGCCTCTTACGTATGGAATTCCGTGCATCGAAAGGCGTCCGTACTGGTTTGTGGATCCGAAGCCGCATTACTACCATTTCGCAACTTTTCCACGTACATGATATTTAATTAAACGCCTTTATACAAAATTCTAAAGATACTTTGGTGCTACTTTGAAGAAACGTTACTCAGCGTCGTATAAACGAGTAGGTACAAACATAAGGTTTTAATACCATAACGTGGGTGTTAAATTATCGGATAAATGAGACTATCGATGGTATCACTGTGATCGATGCGCTTGATTATTACATACAAGAGAAAGTACATGGGGATAGACTGACACGCACATACATTTAATAACAGTATTAGATATATTGGTCGCGGAGACGATGCGGACAGCCGGATCCACTAGGCGCAGGGCCAATCGACGGAGCATGAGTACCGTTACGAGCCAAGTGGCCGCACGCCGCCGACAACAGACGCCGCGAGCACACTACTTACACTTCATATAATCTTCTAATCATGTCAGCTTATATTATTGCTACTTTACGACTAATACCCAGCTATTAATTTCAATTTAATTACCTAGCAACATTTAAAATCGAGCTCTTATTCTGTCAGTTTTAATAACGCTTCATTTTTTTATCGACAGCGAATCAATATTCAAACCAAATACACTATTAATTGGACGGGACTGCAAACTTGAATGCAGAGTGCTTTTGTGCCAACTACGGGTTTTGCATAGTCCCCGGTTTACACTAGCAGAATAAATTCTATTAACTGGCAACGGCTACAACGGAATTTGCAATTGACAGGCCCAAGTGCGAGGTCTACATAATGCTTAAGTGCGAGCCACTTCTTGACAAACATAAATTATATCAAAGCCTTGTGTGCCCGTAGAACAGAATATACCAATATGACTATAAAGTTGGTCCATTAGAGAGTACATAATCATAATGTGACCTCAAAAATTATACTACCTGTTTATAATGGCTGACTAAAAGTTTACGCCTGTCATTTGAAATACCTATATGTAAATCTATGGGGACATAACCCTTATACAAAATTATACTTACTGGTACAATATGTAGGCGCGCTAACGACCAATTATATTACAGCTATCAATTACTAAGTGATTGGACTGCCAGCTAATATCATAATGCCCTGTATTCGTTATTGGTATGTTTTCTCTTTCAAATTGGAGAATGTAGGCCAGTACGTGAACGTTACTGCTTTGATTATCTCGATCAAAAATGTACAACCGGAACCAATTCGGTCAAATACTTGCAGGGCATATCTACTGTACATGCGATCGTAATTAGCCTCGATATAATCAACTCACTGCTACTGAAATTGCAATAGATATTCGATAGGATACGTTTTGTGCCAAATAACACATACTTAGAACGCAATGGAGCTATGAGAAACATTTTATTTTGCACCTGCGCCTATATATGTAAATAAACAGAAATGTAAAGATGAAAATAGAAAATACATTGGTACTTCAATTACTAATTATTCCAATGTTTTGTTCATATTTGTCTGACATGTTACTTAACCGATTGCGATTATAGGTTTTACATGTACAATACGGTTTCATGCCAATGACTATCTGGCGTGTGATCACTGTACTGTGTCCTACACGAATAGGTGTAAGGCATATCATTTATCTAAAAGCCACATCGAAATGCGGTAAATTAACTAGGTGTTCTTGACACATACTTAGATACTACTCGGGTTTGTTTGACGTCCTACTACTGGCCACGGATCTTTGGTATCCAGAAAGGAGTGACATTACTAATACTTAGAAGAGAAACGCAAACGCGATCGGCTCTTACTAGTAACATGATACGTAACGACTAGATAATGTTATTGTATCCATCTCACCAAATAATATCTCCGTTAACTCATAATGAAGAACCGACGTTTGAGGTCCGGGTCTTCCTACATTTATTGAACATTGCTTTGAGACAAAATAAATGGTTTGCAAATATTTGAATTTTCAGTTTTTATTAGTCATTGTCTATTATATGTCATGAGAACAAAAGGAACGAATTTGGAACGTTATAAAAATAAAACAGGTTTTTTGCTTCCACTACAGTGAACTTACGTAATAAGCGATCACTATGTATGTTCCTTATACATATATATATTGTTCCCTTCAGATATTTCTAACACATTTAATGCTTTTGAGCATATTTATAGAGGCAGCTTTTACCGCAGAACCCTCTTATCAAGTGTTAATGAAAACCTTAGAAAACGCTGAGTATCTTGACTTTCATTGCGCAAATATCATGAAGTGATTTTATTCTGGTTTGTTATAGTAACAAATAAAATTCTTTTAGGATTATAAAAATCAAATCTGTACAATGAATTTTGATACATATTAACATACACACAATATAGAATACAATACACACAGCCGACAAACTAGCATTTTACGACTTATTGTCAACCACGTTGAAGTTCCGAATGAAGTGTTTACAATCTGAACTGTATCCAACTGAACCGGTTGCAGGTTGCAGGTTGTTGCGGAGGCTCGTGACCCACCTAACTACCTAATCATTTTGAATGGGCTCGGCCATCATTTGTCCTAATATTGAATAGAAGTTACGTTTATAAATTTAAACAAAATATGTTACTTGGATACTACCTGTATAATGTTCAAATGGACTTTGCTAAAATAGAATTCTAACGATATTTTCGTAAAATACATTAGGTACCAACATACAATACATACGAATGAAACAAATATAAGATTCCTTTCGGAAACAAGTGCAAATATTGCACTCTTGTTACTTATTATAACCACACATATTTTTATTTACAATAGTTATGACATGAGTATTATGTGTGTACTAACGTATTTTAAGAAACCAATCTGTAAATCTTATCTTAAACATCCATTAAATTGTTATCGTAAGGACCTCGAAAATATTGATAATAAAAGGTCGATATAGCTGTTGACATAAATCTCTGCAAATAAGGTTGTGGAAAGTAGGCATGCGTTAAAAAATAAACTTCGATAAACCTTTAGTGCGGTACAGTTACTTTGTGGGTGTAAGACGGTTCGCGGTGCGCGGCGGCAATCAGAAACGCGAAGCGCCCGCTTGCTCGTTATACAGGTCTGCCTTGACATCTGCAAAGCTTTTAATTGATGATAATACGGACGCTTTTACGAGAACGTACACACGAGCTTCATGAAAATTTATATATTCTGATTCTCTGTGAACGGGTCGGACCAATTAACTTTTTAACTAAATTTGCATTTATAGTGCTTCTAGGTACACAACCCATTTATTTACAAAGGATTAATTACATAATATACGTATAATGACTTTCTGTGCTGAAAGTACAAGATTGTGATATTTATAAAGCGTCACATATACCTAATAGAAAATTATATTACATTTTAATACCAGTAATAGTAAAAATGAATAAATGAATGGTATGTCTTGAAATCTATCAATTATCGCCTATCTTACAGGTACATATGTGATGAATACGTATGTTCAGTACTTAGTCGTGAATCTCAATAATAGTTCAAGCTGTCTTACAAAGTATTCCTTATTGTAACACTTGTACTTGTTTTGCAATATTCATTCTTCGGATAAACAGATTGCAAAGTGTAGCTGCGTCGCCAGTGACGACTTTCTATTTCATCGACCGGGCCCGTGACGATTTTCAGCTTGATTAATACTTTTTATAAAACGAATCTGTTCAGTAAATGTCGTAATAACTGACAAATTTTTATAAAGTTATTGAACTTATGCCGCGTTAATAACTATAATTTCGCAAATATCTCACATGCAAATCGATGTACATACATATATTACTCTTGTCTCGCTAATAAAATTTATCAAAAAGATAGAAATTTATCAAGCGAGCTGCATTATCGGGAAACTTTATATTCACGCAGCGACAGGCAACCTATATAGGTAGACGTACTCGTACGTAGAGCATACAATGGCTGGCACAGAGCGCTGGTTGCTTTTCAGGGAGAGTTACGAGGGCGGAGGTGCAGATGGCCGTTGCTACTAGCCGGCCCTGCGCCGCCTGCCATTGTTACCCGCTAGTTTGCATAAAAATACAGAAACTTTCCATGTGTGTCAGCGTTCCGAATAAAATATTCTTTTCTTTCTTTATAGTCGTTGTTCCTGTGTAAGTTGTAAAAGTATTGTTTGGTGAAAAAACAATGCAAGTGGCTTGCAACTATGTATGTAGAAGTCGGGAGCCTTTATCGGTCGAATTTCTTCCCTATCGTGCAAGTTAATTATGTTAACTTTTGTAATATGCATCGGATACAATAAAATTAATGCAATTTTGATCGCAACAATGCACCATTACAGTGTAGGTGGAAGGCGGGTATTGTAAAGTATATAACAACACTGAATTTTCGCAAAGGAACGGCTGTAACAGACATTTCTGTCTGTTCATTTGATACCAATAACTTGAAGATAATAAATACATAAATAAACAAAAACAATATTGGACCCATGTACACATAATCGCATGATTGAACAAATTTCCCCGGTCACAATCCCATTTCGTAATAAGGTATGTACACGTATGTACATAATATAGAACTTCAAGTCAGAGAAAGGATCACATTCGCTACATAGGTACTAGCATACTTGATAACACTACTTACCACTCGACAATGATTTCCAAATGTAAAAAAAAATAATTTGTTAAAGTGGTAAATTGTAAGTCTCTACGGAGTAAATATTACAGAATTTGTATCATCCGAATGAAACGGAAAATGTCCTAGAAAGGAAATGTTCCATATCTAATCTCAAAACCGCAATAGAACAAAGCCAAAGGTCGGGATACTGGCGGTTCACAACCCCCTCATATGAAGAGAGTTCGTTCGTTCAGCAATTAAGGCGCTTTATTTGCTGAAGATTCTAAAGAAATCTATGTCAATACTTTCTTACATGATTAGATTACCGATAAAATACTATAATGTAATTAGATATTGAATTTGAGAGAAAGCGACAATTAAGTTAAGTAATTAAGTCGTTTAAATCAAATCTAAAGTAATGTAGAAATTTAACAACTGCTTGCAGCCCTCCCAAAATTATACAATAACATTACAGGTTAAGAAACATCTATGAAAGGTGAAATTGATTTTTCAACATTTAATTCTGGCTCTTTTTAATAGATATCTTCTATTGCGAACTGTCATTATTTTCTGAAGTGAAAATGAAATTTCACTGATGACTGACTCGTGGTGAAAAGAAGTTCAGTCGACTGATAATATTATTTAAAATGCAAAAACAGTCTGATAAGGTTTTATTATACAGTTTGATATTGTATTTCTGCTTTAGAAGAATGTTGAATCACACTTCAATTATAGATTATAGCTCTTATGTTAGATTAAAACTATAAAAAATGCCGAGAACTAATTCTTAATAATAGGACTGAATTAGTAGGTAGTACCCAGTAGATTATTTTTGATTAATTGTTATATAGTTTAGTCACATGTTAATGATATAATATATTAGTAACAATCAAAACTTACGCGTTATCAGTCGCGTCTGTTGATTCATCAAGTTCTCCAATAGTATCCAGTGAGGCACCGGAACCGTCTTCGCGCGGTTCCGCTGGTGGCGGAGGAGGGGGCGCCGTAGGACGGCTACATGTCGGTGATTCCGCAATATCCTTAAACTGATTCTTTGGCAGGAAGTCTATAAGCCGAGGCAATATTTCTGGCATTGATACCTCTTCAAATTTATCTTCCATTTTATGATTCATTTCTGCCTCTGATCGTTGCAACCAATTTTCAATACAATTTTTTTTAGTTGGGGTTAGCAGAGGTTCTGAAATCGGCGGCACTGGAGTTTCTGGAATGGTTATAGTTCGACGTTTCTTTTCGCTAGTTGAACGTTCGATTTTTGTATTTCTAGGCATAGGCTTAGGTTTTTCTGACCCTAGTTCTTGTTTAGTCATGCCTTTTTCAATCGCTGGACACTTTTCGTTTGTCTCGAGTTTATGTATATTATTTGGTATCATTGTATGATTATTGTTTTTATCGTTTGATTGCACTTTCTTTGATTGCAAGATTGTTTCTTCTGAATGAGAATTTTTAATGATAGGTTCATGATTTGCAAAACCATTTGTTGCGAAACTTTTTTCTAACTTCTTACACTCATTGTTTATATTCATTTGCCTTTCTAAAAACTTTGCACTAGTCATGTCGTTCAAAATATTTGTATCAATATTCTCAATACAATTTAAGACTTTCTGTATATCAATAGATTTTTGTGGCATTATTGGTGTAGAGGGAATACTGTTTTCTACTGAGCTTGCCATGGAGCCTAATCTGTCAACAACTGTAGAAATGGAACTTCCTGTATCATCAGACTCAATATCTGCAAATACGAGACAACGTTCCCACTCATTAGACAGGAGATCAATATAAACTTCAGCCTCTGGCGGCATATTTTTACCGTCTGACAACCGACGTACTAGACGTCTTACTTCTTCTGGAGAACCTTTCTTTAAATATGCAATTCCTTCCTTACTTTGCCGAAGAATATGACTATCGAAGGAGGATTTTCTCGATAATTTGTTTATATTTGGAATAATTGCGTCCTTATCATTTTGCAGAATTTTATGTCCATCAATATTTATAAGAGCATTTTGCTCTCCAACAGTTTGAAGTGTTGGTTTTTTTTTAAAAGAATTCTTTTTCCCGAGTTTTCTGGGTGGAACTGGGGGAGGCAATGTTGTCGGCCTGCTAATTTCTACATTTTGCTTTGGTGTTGTAACTGCTTCTGTGTTGTCCATATTACTTTGAGGTACTTTATCCTCTTGTTCAAAGTGCCGGACGAGAAGTGTTAAAGTCTCGTCAGAATCTTTAAGCCGACGAACGCAATCTATTCTTGTTAATTCTGATACTGAAACACCATCGATTGCCAAAATTTCATCGCCCGGGATCAATTTACCCCAAGGTGTCGTAGCGTTTGCTGCAGGACTATCTTCTGCACATGATTGCACCAACAATCTTCTTACTTTCTCAGCTGCAGCTGAGCCCCCTTCAAACTTTAATCCAAGCCCCAGGCGCGCGCCCCGCGGTCTCGACACCACGATTTCGGCAGCCCCGGTTGCTTCACCTACTGTCAAAACTGTAACGAATGCGGGATCCTTCACAGCAGGCTTATTGTCGCCTACTGGTACTATCGTGATGAACTCCTCCACGGCCACGCCTGTCTCCATGCCGCGTATCACGCGCAGCTATGCAGGTTTTAGTTTTGCCTTCTGGTTTCAATCTGTCAACAAAAATATTTATAAGCTTGCGTAACTAAAATGCAATGGCTAGAGCTGCGCGCACGATGAATGGCAAGCGAGTACTGCGAGGCCTCTCTCTTTCACCGTTGCGGTTCAGTCGAACGCCTCAACATAAACTAAGATCGTTTTATATGAGAATTTGGTAAAAAAATTCATTTTACATGAAAATAGCATTATTTAAGTTGGAATAGCGTTGATCATCAGTATATTTATAGGTACTTTAATTACTCAAGTTATTCCAAAATGAATAAGCGTTTATATCATTTCAGCTCACAATAATACCTACCTATGTAACCATACGCTTAAACTAAACATTATTACCGTTTTTCTTTCAATAGACAATAGAAAAATAAATAACCATTAGTCGTGGGAAGTGAAGCTCCAAATTTAAATTGCAGTCAAAACATTATATCCATACTTAGCCACCAATTTAAATTGAGCCAAACCTAAGTATCTACTTCCTACACAATTATTGAAACTTTCGACGATCAATATGAAAGTATAACAAGCGTGTTTGTGAGCGCGCCGACCAAACAGTCGCATCATTGAAGCGGTCGAGATGTGGGTTAGTAGCACCATCAGGCCAAAACGTGGCGTCTCGTGTGCATTAACATATTGCCCGGGGCTGCGGCCCGTTACCCCGGGTGGCGACCTGTTCCAGAGAGCCCCGCATTCTCACGGAACACAATAATTCCGGGTAAACATGAGTTTGATGGGTTAATAAAGTAACCTCATATTCAAATTTTCATTTTCAAATCTTAATTAAGTATATATAGTTTAAGGGATACGTATGATTGGTTATTTATTTAGGTATACTTCCATTTAAAATGGTAAGAAGATATAACATAATCTCAAAATAACGTCGAGATGGTAAACCTTTATGTCGTAGATAGACACAAATTCCGGATGAAAACATCGCAACTCTTGAGTGACCCCGACGTGGTACCTACTTCTGGCCGAAATGAGAACGTATACGGAGCATCAGTGTTTTCGTTACACGTCTGTTGTTACGAGTAAACAAAGGAAAGAAACGTTGCCGTATTGTATGTGGTATTGTTCGACGATATCTTATAATTGAATCTTCACACCGTAACCCACTAAGAAACGCATGAAGGTCGCGTTTATTGATATAGGATTTTCAATTTGCCGACGTAAATCGTAATGGATATTTAAACATAACACTCGAAGACACTTATTCGTAAGTATTCGACCTTATATATTTTGCTGACGCACAATACTTACGTGATAAATTAAATTGCATTCAAATTCAAATTCAAATTCAAATCATTTTATTCATTATAAGGTATATAAATACACTCAATGAAATATATATGAGTACCTATACCTATCGTTGCACTTACTTAGGAATACCAACCGTTTTACGCACTAATTAAATGTGTAGTTTAATACGTCAACTGAATGAAGTTTAATAAGTAGAAACTGCACATAGGTACCAGCTCTGGTATAAGTGGGTCATAGCTATGGAGGTATATTTTCGATGCAAAACGCCTTGTTATTATGGTTAGGTGTGTAATAAATTGCTTACTCATAAAAGTGAAAACGTATTTTATTCAAAGTTATTATTATTATATAAATATATTCTAGTTATATCGGTTGATTAATTTTATAACGGTAGCATGTGTTCACTTATTTGAATCATAAAGGAATAAAGGGAAGATACAGTAAATAGTCAAATTGAATATGAGAAATATCTTCATCAAAGTTTAATTTCGAATGGCATGAGTTACGGAGAGAACTCGCCGTCGACTTGGCGAAAATACATCTGTCTGACGTTAGATAAGAGGAAGCTATTAAGTGTTCAGTTATTGTTATCATACCTACCTACACATAATTTTCTAAATATTTCATAGTTCAGTTGAATGAATACTTCATTTTGGATAATTAATTCATTTTTTTTTATTTTATAGGTATGTCTTTCAGCATTAAATAAATTGAAGCATCAAATCACAAACGTACATTATACATATGTGCACGTGCATTACGTATATATATATACATATCTCTTACTAGTACTCGTAACTATACATAAAAATTAATCTCTAATAAGCACTGTTGTAGACAATAAAATAATAAGCGCTCATACTATGTTTATTATTCTAAAATAACTTTACATTATATTATCTGCTGAAACAGCGAGAGAAAATCGACTCTGCTTGAAGCTAAAGCGAAATAAATTAAATCCCTAATGGATTTCTGTATATGTAAGCATTTAACTGAACCGTTTCAAATGGCATTAAAGGTATGGCCAAAGTTTTTATACAACTTATTTAATATAAATTTGGTAACATCTGGAAAATGTTTTTCCTTTGTTCTTGTTTTATGTAGGTACGAATAAATTACAATGAAATCGTTTTTCTTGAAATAAAATAGTTTATTTACTCGGACCATTCTTGTCGTTTTAGCTATTAACTTTCTATAAATTCATTATAATAGCCGCAGTGAACACCACAAAATTATGCAACGTATGTGATTTATTCATAACTTTCTATACATAATACTTATGATGTTAGTCGGTTATCTACACCTGCCTGATAAAAGTACGGCGCAAAAGACAATGATGACGAGAGACGATAGATTGTACAATAGAACAATTCATATAAACCGCATCGTTATACACACAGTCAAAATCAATTTAATATATATTTATTTCATTACCAATGCTACTGTCAGACTGGCCTTGTGGTCGAGTGGTTAGAGACCCTGACTGCAAAACCGAAGGTCGTGGGTTCGATTCCCACCCAGGACAAATATTTGGGTAATGAGCACATTTTTTTGTTCTGTGTCTGGGCGTAGTAAAAATATCTATATAAGTACTATAACGTATGTTTATCAGCTGTCCGGTTACCATAACACAGGCATTAAATTGCCTAATTTGGGATTAGACAGCCGTGTGAGGAATTGTCCCCAGTTATTTAAAAAAATATATTTACTGTACCGTACCTACATATTTTGCAGGGAGAAATCCTAAAGAGACGCTATGACACACCTACTCAGGTCTAACTGCCTAAATAAAAGTCAAAATAGAATCATTGCCTAGGTTCATATTCTCCACATTTTAGGTACTCGTAGGTACTACCTACTTAATTATAAATCGCATGTTGGGATGTAAGTGATAACATTCTAATCTAGTACCTATGTATATGCATTATTTCCTCTGATAACTAACATTTAAAATAAATTATAAATATACAATTCTTATATATATATTATATGTTTTTTCGATAACAATTTAAGAGCATTGTTTTTACTTTAACAATATCAGGTTACATTTTTACGAGTGTACATTGCAATCAACATCAAGAATCGCATTATACATATAAGGGTACTTAAAACATATTTTATATCTTTCAATGTACCATTTACGTTACTCTATTTGTTAAATAACAATAATATGACAAAATAACTTGTAGAGCGGTATGGAATTTGCAGTGATATAGGCTCTTATGGTGAGTGACAATGTTAGTTAGTGGCTCTAAGAATACCGATGGAGACAAACTGTGGAACTGTGGAACGGTTTCTGAGATGATTATTCACAACGAGCGCATAAAATGGAGGAGAGGACAGTAAATGACGTCTATTATGTTCGGCTGGTGTACTACAAGTAACCTTAATGTGTAATTCCAATAGGTCGCCTGCTAAAGATCGCTTATTCAGTGATCAGGCCTTCAATTGTACCTAAAGTTTTTTATTTAATGAGTACATACTTAATAATATCCAATATATATGTATGTAGGGTACAATAATTAATATTCGCATTAGTTGGTATATCCAAAGTTTATATAAAAAAGCCACTATAATGCTTCTCTGCTACAAATCAATTCGTTCGTTTACGACCCATTCACTGTAGCATTTGTTGTAGACTATAACCTTGAAATTCCTTGAAAATCTGAACCGCTGGATTGCGGCATCAAATTGATATTTTCAATTCTCGTTATTTCGTATACCTAAGCATTTATGTATTGTACACGTTATTTTCAATGTAAATAACGATATTAAAAGTATGTCTAACATATTAAAATTGAAGAATAAATTAATTAATTGAAGATAGAAATTATGCAATTAATGCAAATTTTATACTTATTAGAATCAATTAGAATCAAATATTATAGTAACATTTCAGCTTTCAAAATACCAGTCCGTAAATGCTGCTATGTTTTGTATAGATAGTGTTACTGTCTTCATGTTCAAAGCGGAAACTCTAATCCAGCATAATTATAAGGTGTAATTATGATATCTTGTTGCAAGTCGAAAAGCTAGCAATTTTACTTACTTTTGAATTACAATCATTAATAACGTCGCCTTACATTTTAGAACACAATGGTTTAATTGAACTCCGCAGTAATTTAAAGGTAATGATTTTTACTGTACGAATAAAAAACTCAGATTTCAATGTAAATCACAACCAAGTTGTTATGTATACTATATCAGTTGGTATGCCGTGATCTGGACGGTGGGGTGCCTGCTGTTTATTTATTGCTCTCGCTAGCATTATGCGGCTATGCTCTAAGAATCTAAACGTAAATCTCATTTCAAGAACATTCCTACTGAATACTCACGGACAACGCTTGACATGACGTGATGTTTATTTATATTTTTCCACTAATTTAATTGGTTATGATATATAGGTACTCAATAATAATTGTAATGGACAATATGTGGTATAATAGTTATTTTTTTAGTTCAATTTATATATTTGTATATAAACTTGAATTAAATTTAATACTAATACAAAGTTGGAGAATAATCACTTTCCTGCAGACTAAGCTACGTTACTATGAAAGTCAGTAGATATTTATGCATTTTAGTAACAATAATAATGTTTTACATTATATTTCATATCAAGAAAACTATCTAATGTTAATATTTAAATATATCAAAAAGAAAAAGGTAAAGACGTAATTTCCTAACGTAAGCGTTCACTAGTAATCAGTGAAGCAAATATCATCATTTAATTCACGCTTGCTCACTAAGAAACGTATTAATTGGACATGCTAATTGACTCATTACCCTGAATGCAAGGTCAGATATTAATTCCATTCGAGTTGGTATGAAGTTACCTATTCTGCTAGTATTACTAGAAGTATTACTGTGAAAAGATTGCCATATATCTTTATTATCCGTTATTATGTAAAATATGCTGTTTTCTAAACATTTTGCAATTTATTTGTATTGGCTTTCGAACTTGTGACTCCATCGGCACGCGACATTTACATAGTGGCCCGGTAACTTGACGCGTCACACCACTCACCACATGATAATATCCGTCACTAAAACGGACGAGACAAGGCTATATATATTGTTCCCGTCACTAGCCACTTCAGAACAATTAACTATTTCCCCTTGCTTACTTGTAATACCATGTTTGTAAGTAAAACATAATGCAAAAAAAACAAAGGAACGCAATCTCTTTGTTTTCTTCGTTTTTTGTAGAAGATGTTCTAAAAGTACGCGTGCTTTTGACTCTATCTCGACAACCCGTCCCGCAAAAGATATGTCAAGATCAGTTGAGATCACATCGGTTTGATTTGTTAACTGATTAAATCACAAAAGTGCCAGACGCACCTGCACTAGACGCTGGAAGCTCGTTCCGTTAGAGGTCAACACAACACCTGTTTTTATTACCTAAGTAGTAATGTCAAAATTTTTTAAGGTATAATTTTGATGCCTTTGATTTCATTTAGTATTAAATATTACCTAAGTAGGCCATATTCCAATAAAACGACCAACACCCTAATTCAGTTATAAATATAAATAAATACCCTATATATACCCTACTCTACCCTAAATCTTTCATATAGGTATTAAACTTTTTCCTACGCGATACATTCAGTATTACATAGATAGATTGTTTAATTTCTCTGTATAAAAACATAGCCTTGTTAAGCCTGATAAAAACAATAAACAATGGAGACAACAAAATATAATTTAAGGTCAATAAATTCTGATGCAGTAGGTAAAAATTAATTTAGTCTATATTTTCCCAAAGGGATGAATAAATAAAGTTTGATCTTCGAATATAATACAAATGAGAAAAATATCCTCAATAAGTTTTCAATTCTCTGCGATTCATCTTCTTTCACACCGAAGAGCCAGCTTGACATTTTATGAACCAAAGTTGAATTAAATTTTGCATCAAGATAAATCTATTTTATATAGATGCTATTATGAAATTAATCTTACAATTAATAACCAATATTATCTTAACAATTCCAAAAAGAACTAACTACTTATTTTACATAAACAAAAATTTAAAATAATGGAATAACTTATCTTTTTAACGTTTTTCTGTCCTATATGTCATTCCTGTATGTTTATAAATTTTTATTTCAATAAATTGTTTGTCTGAAATTACAATAGGTACCTTCGAATAATTAAAATATTCCGCTTTAGGTAAAAACCGTGATACCTATTCAATTCATCTACGAGGGAAAATGTTAACTTACTTAGTAGTTTTTAAGCAAACAAATAAAATTTAAATTGCATGATAAATAATAAACAAATATAACTAGAACCGTTAAGATCTACTAACAATAATATGGTCTACAATAGCCTTTGCAAAATGCAAATGTCCGAATATTAAGCAGCGGACGATGTGGGCGTCTTTTGCATGACATCAGACGTTTACCACGGTTGATCATCTCGAGAGGTTAACATCCTTCTGCGTATGAACATTAAGCCAATAAGCTCCGATATTCGGATAGCAATAAAAAGCCTGTTTGACGCTGTCTAGATAACATGGACTCTAGTCAAATTATTTACAACAATTATCTAAATTTAAGCTTTCACAAACGTATTATATATGTATATGAAGGCACATTTGTCGGCGGCTTAAACTTGCGATAAGTAGAGTGGAACGCTGCATACAACGTACATGTATCAGTCAAATTACGAAAGACAAGCACTTTGCTGTTGTATTATTTAGATGATACTGTTTATTTACTTTACACATTAAAGAACATCTAGAGCAATGAACAGAGTACATACCACTAACATAATACATACAAATGTATCACTATTACTTCTGTTGGTATTCTAAAATAGAAAACAAACAAAAACGGGTATACCCATATATACGAAAGGAAAGGCTAAACAGAATTTAAAGAAAAGTAATTAAAGCCGCCAGTAGTTTTAAGACAGATGTGAAAAGAAAAGAGAAAATGATAGGCGGCGGCGCGGGAACGGTGTCGAACGACAAACGCGGGACGCGGGGTGCGCCGGGACGCCCGGGATCGTAGCTTCGCCGGCCGCCGGCCGCCCTAATCTCATTATACGCACACGGCGCGCCCTCCGCGCTCCACGACCTTAGCCCGTTTCCTGTTACGAGAACCTTAAACCTCATCCACTTACCCATTACCTACAACTAATACTGTCTAAAATAAACAACTCATAAAATAAGATACTCACTCTTTTTTTTTGTAGTACTGTCTCCCGAATATAAAAAAATCTCGAAAAGTCCATTCACGTTACTGAGTACCGATCACCTTAACGTTTCAATCACTGACGATTACTGTCGGAACATTTTATTCGCGGTTTACAGTTAAGATAGAAGTTAAAAAAAAACATAAACAATGTCGTAGTCGGAGGTGCGTTGGATGCTGTAGCACGCGGGTGCAGCGCGAGCGAGCGTCGCGACGTCGGCGGCGCAGAGCGGCGTGTGCGCGCGCCAGCGGTGGGGCCGACCGGTCGCAACCGGGCCGCGCTCTCACCAGCCCGGCCGCCCTGCCACAACGTTCGCTATAATCGCACTTGACACCGTGTCGTGTTCGATATTGAAGAAAGTTTCACATTTCTATGTCACCTATACCTTTCAAATACCAGAAAATCGGAATCCAAAATTTTACTTTCGTTTTCCCTAAGACACTACACTCATATGACTAACAAGCGGCCTACAAGAAGCCAAGTAAACAGTCCTAATTGAATTAGCTAATTCCGTGACTCTTACTACTGAATTGGCTTCGCTGCTTTCGATGCAAATTCTTAACTTAGCTTCATTCGAACAGAAGTGCTCAACTATCACTATTTTTCCATGGTTCCAAGGACAACTTAACCAGTCAGTCCCAGTTGTTAACATAAAGTGACAATCGTCAAGCCGCATCAGCGACATTAAAATTGATTCAAAAATATCTGCCTGACGTGATGATCACTGACGGACATCTTCAACAATCCGCGCTGGAACCCCGTGGAAGAGTATATTTCAAACCTCCCGTTACATGAAATGGGTGCAGCCAGCGAGTGGAACATAAATCTGTTTTGATTCCATTGCTGAACTCAAATTTCTTGCTTATTGGGAGACTTCGAACACCATAGATAACGCACACTATGAAAAATACGTAGCAGTGTTTCCTGCTTATGTTTTTCTTTATAGTTATAGCGTATCTACGAGTATACTTAATATTATAAAGCTGAAGAGTTTATGAACTACTGGTTCGAATTGAAAAATTATTTTCGTGTTGAATAGTTTATTTATTGAGGAAGGCTATATAATAATAATAGGCTATATAATAATAATAGGCTATATAATATCACGCTTTAACCAATAGGAGTGGAGCAGCAATGACAAATGTTCCAAAAATGAGAAAATATTGATTTCCACGCAGGCGAAGCTGCGGACACATCTCGTAATGCATAATCTTAAAAAAGCTTGTTCTGTTACGTCACATGCGCACTCGTGGATTTAATTTGTAGAACATCAAATTCGGGAGGCCGAAACTTAAGTGATCTTGCGTTGTTAGTTTTATTTAGATTTAAAAAAGTTTTGTAAAAGAATCCTATTTAACGACAATGACATTTTAAGGGCAGGTAACAAACCATTGTAAATATAATATGTAGGTTATATATTGTATACCGATTTTATAAATACAGTGCAGTACTACAACAGTTAAGTCATAGTTTTACGCCAATTCTCCTCACGCTGTCTGTCATGGTGATCTCGCAAAATATCGTCATTGTCAAAGTAAGATCCGTTTAATATGATGGATGGAGATATACATAACTGTGTCTTATAATCACATCATCTAAATTCAAATACGCTAGCAGACGCTTAAATTAATATTTGGATGTTTAAATTTCATTCATAAATAGTGTATTCGAATTCTAGAAACCAATTTAGAAGCATATTTTTTTGCGTTTAACTGATGAAACCTATTGAATTTCTTACAAACTGTATATTATGGATATACATACAATATGGAGTACCTAGCTAATAAATCGAACATAATCGAATAATCAATTTTAATTTACCACTTATTCTTTAAGTGTTTAAAAGTAGGTACGTTCTAAATTCCGATATATGTATGTATGTACATATACGTATGTAAAGGTATTATAATTTATGCGCAATGCAACCTTCGTGAATTCATTTAGCGAATCTGTTGCACGATACCGATATGAGTACTTTGGAATTCACCTTTGATTTCTGTACACAGAAAAACAAATTTTATTAATGTCAATTCCAGTGGTAATTCCGTACAATGTATTGTAATATGCTAAATTTTAAATTTAAAAAAAAATTATATCTATTACTTTGACATGGCATTGACGTTATAATTTAAGATTTCCACTGATTCAGAGAGAGCTCGCTGTCCAGAATCGACTTGACATTGTTAGTACCTACCCATAGCCGACATTGACCACATAAGATGTTACTAAAAAAATCAATCTATACTAATATTATAAAGCTGAAGAGTTTGTTTGGTTGACCGCACTAATCTCAGGAACTACTGGTTCGAATTTAAAAAATATTTTTATGTTGAATAGTCCACTTATTGAGAATAGCTATAGGCTATATAACATCACGCTTTTTCCAATAGGAGTGGAGTAGCAATGATAAATGTTGCAAAAACGGAGAAATATTGATTTCCACGGGGACGAAGCCGCGAGCACAACTAGTCCTATATAAAATGGCTCTGCTTCTTTACACCAACTACTTCCATGTTCTTATATTTATGTACGCCAAAGGTTAACTGACTGAAATGCTTACAGCAATAGGTGCAACTTCTTTCCATATTTTTAATGGTAGGCTATATGAAGAATATGTAAATTAGGCAACTGTACGATATATTTATGTCCAATGTAAATAATTGTGTAGTCAGTCTATGAAACTATCGATAGCGATATCTAAGGTAATCCAATGTCACTTTTAAAAATCGTAACAGTATATATATGTACATACTTGTCAATAGAGCGGCCTACCTATTACTACCTATCGGTACTTGTCATATCTATTTATTACACATCATTAGCGGTAAAAAAAGCAAGTCAGTAATTCAAGAGCTTATTCATCCATACAAGACAGTCATTACTATATAATTTTGGTACTCACGGCACAAAATTAATACTGCTTTATTTTAAACATTACATCAATGCAAGACATACCGGGATTATGAAAGGGCGCGTTATACTGTAGGTATTCCTGATTCATTTGTGAATAGAACGCAGGCCGTTACTGAATGTCTAAGGCCGTTGGAACACTTGGTCTCTTCTGTAAATAAAAACATAGCAATCTGAAAAACCGTTAGCTCACTGTGTGAAATAGACTCATGCCTGTTTGTACAGGTCTAATATATTTATACGGCACTACATATTCAATCCAAAGAAAGTAGTTCCACCAGCAACAAATCAATCTCATAGCAGTCGCCACTGGCGTTTACGTGCACTTTTTATCACGTCCCGCGGAAAGTTGTGGAATTACATCCCTCCTCAGCAAAACAACAGAGGCCTCTTTAATAGTGGCCTTCACAAATGACATCAAGCTTGGTAGCAATTTGATAACTCCTATGCTATTACAAAGATATATCTTAATATATACGTATAGCTATATACGATGACTCCTATAAACTATGTCTGCCTGTCAGTGATGGCCATATCCACCTTTTACATTTTTGAATAATCAGAACGCAGCAATCCACGCGTTGTACTGCTTGTGGTTTGCGAAAGATGATAAGCAATGGGTGTACATATTGCTTTCCTTTAAATGTAAAAATATTGCGAATACTTTACCACGCTCCTATACAGGGATTGCCCATTTTAGTGAAAACTACATTTTTCTCATTTGAGGTTAATGAAAACCGTCAGCTCGCCATATCGGATGTGAGACGTTCACCTAATTACACCGAGCGCGACTGAACGCGCTTAGCTATCTATACATATTTATGTACCTACGTCATTTGAACAAGGAATATTTCTAGCCTTCAAGGTGTTTAAAATTTAATTGATATTTATATTGCATTCATCACAGTATACTTTATTATTAAATTACTGATGATATCATTACAGAATTATCAATAGACGCATTAATTAAATCTAAATTAACAACTGAGTATTGGATGTGAAATATAAAATTTGGTATAAAATAATTTTAATTTACCCATTACAGCTTAAAGATTGATTTCTGTTTAGCCTTTAACACATTCTTATAACAATTGATTGAAACTAAATATCTATAACCTTATGCATTTATCGGAATTCGATTCCGTTTTTTGATTTGTCATGAATATTTTTTTAAATAAAGCTAAAGAAAAAAGTGATAATCCAGTTTGAAAATCGGCTTAACCTAGGTGATGAAACAGTTTAAGCCGCAAACCACCGACCTATAATTTCAATTAAATTGCAATTTACGCGAATCTAGCGCATTCAAGTAAACTCATACTGACGCGAGAGAACAACTTAATATATTATATGACATAATATTGTTACCCTGGCTACACACTCTCGAGCGTGCTTCGCGGAGGCTCTCGCTCAAGCCGCGCTAAGTGGAGAATGCAAGAGTGCAAAAACACAAGCACTCTTATTTTATTCAGTTTTCTCCTCTACCATGGATGTCCAATATGGATACGCATGAAATAAGTACAATACGGCTAGTCGCGCCTCGCGTCTTTTGACCCGCAGTAGTAAACCGACAAGGCAACGAGGCGAGCCAAAGCGACGATGAGAGGAAGACAGAGCGCTATCCACACTCTGGCGCTCGCATCGCCTGGTATTGGTGACCAGCCGGGATTAACTGACTTTTATCTCTGCTACTTTTATCACAAAGCAACAATAAAATATCTAAGCAGTTTTTAATGTATGTTTTCGAAAGTCACTTAAAATAGGTCTAGGTCTACTTATCAAAGCATAGGAAATAATTATTGTTGATATTAAATATTTTCAATTCTAACTTTAGTAATAAGCTGTCATCAAATAGTTGGACTTCATAGTACCTTTTATTAATTTTCATATAATGAGTAATTCTATAAAACACACTGTTTCGCAGGATTTTCCTTCGAGTTTTCTTACTATTTTCAAGATGCTTTTTGAAAAAAATTACATAATAGGTGTATAAAAATTATTAAGTCTCTTAGATAATTGGTTTTATATTTTGTTATCAACATGAGTCCTGTCTTCTTTCAGTAGCAGAGCAAATATGAGCAGCATTAAATCACATCATACGAAGTAATTTCTCCTCCACTAGTTTACGGTGTGATGATGTGACGTTGACCCGATTTAACGTCCACCAATGTTCATGACCGTTATCCAAATATTTTTAGCTTTAAGGCTCTTTTATTACCTGTATTAATCAGTGGTAGATTTTCGATTAGCGACCAAATTGAATGAAAATATCCGTTGTTTGCGAGACCAATGTCATAGAATAAAATTATTTGTAACCGTTTTAAAATATATCTATTTTAAAATAAGTACCTACCAGAGAAAAATATTTCATCTAGTAACAATGAAGCATTAGATCAGATAAGCTTCGCGATGTTCCGATCTTGTATGGCTGGTCACGAACGTCAAATATTGTTTATTTAAATTACAAGAACAAAGGTTAGAGGTCGATACTCTTCTGAAAATATGGGCACTTTATGACCGTGGATGTATACATTCAATGATTTTGTCTATCGTTGGACTATTTTAAAAGTTAAATGAAAAGAGTTGCTTATAAAATTTGATTAATTAACTTGGAACCGTTTAATTTATAATTTGTTATTTTATTCGAATCACACATAGGTACACGCACCTACGTAGAGTTTTGAGATACCTGCATGAACAGGTACGAACATAAGATACGAGTATATAACTGACAATGAATGTCAGCAGTTTAGTATCCATCATATATAAGACAAATAAACAAATGACCCGGTCGGGTCTGGTTGGGTATCAACCCGGGAATTTCTGCAGCCCCGTATTGTAACCAATACCAATACTCGTACCAATCAAGTCATCGAGACTGATTGAAATTCGATAGAATTAAGCTTGTAATAATGTGTATTTTTCTCGATAAAGAGAAATAGTAACCTTAAAAGTTCTTTTTCTATCAATATCGAAAAGCTATACCAAAATATTTTTAGTAGTTAATGATACGACTTGGAACTTTATCGGTCAACCAACTTAATTTTCGCCTAAGGTCATCAATATGTAATCAGTGTGGAAACGTCTGGTTACTATTGAAAAGGGTATAATAAATACTACGTAAAGTTTACATACAAACTTAATGACAGACTTATTATTTGGACAAAACTAAGATATTTAGTTGGTTAACAGGTTTAGCTAAAAAGAATGGCCATAGTCATCAACGTCCTTAAAAATAGCTCAGCAGCGGAATATAAAAAACGTGTTGCAACCTGATATTTATATTTATGTCTTGAAAGATAGACAGAGATAGAGCTATGTCACCTAGTAATGTGGAGTTGGTATACCCGTTTGCTGGTAATATTTCTTGTTACACTCAGCGTTTTACGAATAATATACCAATAAATAGCAGACTAATGAGCTGTGACAAAGTAGGTAACCAATTTAGATTTATTAACTTGCGCTGACATGTGAAATCAGCAACTAATGAAGACGGTTTAAAAATAGAGGAAGTATAAAAAGTTTAACAAAAAATTAGCAATCAAAAATCGTATCGATATTTTATTATGTGGAGCCAAACGAATAGTCGTTTCAAAGAATATTAATTTGTAGAAGTATAAAAACCGTAACAGTTTTCATAGTCGGTTTCGCTGTGAAGTAATCAATGAGAATGCACTAATGGTCGGTTACAGCGAACGGCGTGTAATGTGCAATTTACAGGCAGCCGTTGAGTGGTCACGCGACGCGGACGCCGCGATGCCAGTAGGTCTGTACATGTACCAAGTTACCAATTACAGCTACTATATCCGAATCATTCCTATGATGTAAAGGGAAGCAAACACAAATTTATAAAACGCCCTGATTCAGCTTAATAAATCTCCATGTAATGCTAATGTACCTGCATGCTAAATCCAAAATTTTCCGTCAACTCATGTCAATTGCAATTTAAAATAATTCAATTTCTCATTATTCTTAGTGCAAATTATTTTAAACACACTCTTATATTGCGAATAATTGATTGTAGTTATTCAATAGTAAAGTAAGATTTATAAGTAACAATAACATAATATAAAACAACACAAACATGTCCATCAATCATCATCATCAATAAGACCATATTTTCAAAGTACTTCTGGGTTTATTCAGAACCCCATCTGATACCAAATTAGGCAATTTAATGCCTGTGTTATGGTGACCGCCGTTATTATTATTATTATATGGTGACCGCACAGCTGATAATCATACATATTATATACATATGTACAATATAGATATCTTTATTACACCCAGATACAGAACAAACAAATGAACTCATCACAAAAACGTTTGTCCTGGGTGGGAATCGAACCCACGACCTCTGATTTTGCAGTCAGAATCTCTAACCACTAGACCACGAGGCCAATCAAAACACGGTGGGTGCGTCCGTTATTAACGAAGACACACATGTTATAATTAATACTGGTACAACGGTGGCTCTCAAGTTTTGTAACGTAGGTACCTATGTATATATGATACATAAAATGGAAATGTAAACAATTAAAAAAAGAGATTATTTTTTAACACAAAACTACACAATGATCACCAACTCTCATCGAGTTCTGTAGGTATTGTTGTTACTCGTACTTTTAATTTTTATGTAAACAATATTTCAAACAAACCACCGAACACATTCGTGGCAGAAAGGTGAAAAGCTAGAACAGTTTCATAACCGGCTTTAATTAAATTTTAAGTCTTACTCGTCCCATTGTCACAAACAATAGGATAACAATGTGAAAGCGGAAACGCAAGTTCTCATAATATTATGACTACGTTATTAAATATTTCTTAAGATACACAATTTTTTTCTCTCGCCATTTTGAAGTAATGAAAATGTATGAAAAGTAATTGTAATGAAATGCAGAAATAGTACGAATACTAGCTAACCTAATTCAATCCATTTTAATAACTTTATTTTTACATGATTGGGGAAAACTTTTAAGTCTTATTTGGTTAAATACCTTGACAATTTCTTTATTTCGGTTAATTTAGTTCAGAGAGAAGATTCGTACATACCAATGATACGATTACCGTGAACTGTTTTTTTGGCAGTACTTTTACATAAATACATACATACGTATTAGGTAGGTATTCACTAGGCTCTCCGAATTATTTATAATTTTTTCTCATTTTAATGTACACCCGCCTAAATAAAAAATATCTTACACACTTTCTATACTTCATTAAGATATCTTATTTTTCTAGTTTGCCCGCGTTTTTCAATTCATTCTACATATAATAAAATTTCTTAAGATGCGATTGTAATCATTGAATCGCTGGCCTCCTTGTGCAGATTAACTAAATATGGCGCAACGCCAAGCAAATTTTTTATGTTCACCGCTGACCTATTCGACTATCAACAAGATATTATAATATAGACAACTTAAAAGCATGCGCCATTCGTTTGCGTAATCTCACCATTATTTTAATAACCTTTGATGCCACTCCAAAATGTTCACATTGTTTAGTATCTAAGCTCGCTCTGTTATGTTTTATCAATCACCGACTCCATGAGTTATTTTTGGGTAAAGTAATAAAAAAAATCGGCTATCTGAGTGTTAATCGAAACTTTAAATATGTAGTTAAATAGCTTAGAAATATCACCTATATATATTTTAATCTTAGTTCTCCGAAGCATAAAATGTAATGGATATTTATTTAGGTATTTCCAACTATAGTTTAAAGTCATGTAAAATTTATAGATGTTTTATCCAGTCAATAATACGCAAATAAGTAAGGACATTACACTTTTTTCATATAAATTGAGACTAGTCCATTCAATGCAATTAAGCCCCAGGATATACCTATTTACTACTACAACCTACCTATTTCAAGGCCCGTTGTAGTTCCCTGACATTATTTTTTTTATTTCGCACTAACATTTAATCTGTAAACCTTTAACATTTCACTTATAGGGTTTTTTTTATTTTGCTTAGTTCATTCTCTAGCGAACGACCCCCTTTTGTTCTTAGTTCGCCATTCAACAGCACACACCATCGCCGCTTTCACCGAGTTTCGCAAACTTCCTATTATTGAACACATTTGCCATTTGCCATTTACTGAATATATCCAAGGCGCCTAATAAAGCACGGAACTAGATCGTGACAAGCACAGCGTTGCTCTATTCCGTAAGCGTGGAAGGGATCATTAATCGCAACCTTAGGATACCAATTTGTACAAATGATATAACTACAAGTACCTAAGTACATATTTACTTAGAAGCGACGTTGGCTAATGCTGATTACTAAAGCCATAATTCACATATGTTATTAATTGAAAACAAGAAAATTAGGTTCAAGAAACTTGCAAGTTTGTGTATAACGTTACGGAATTTGATCTGGGGAGCAAAATCGAATCGGACTAGTTTCCTATGGCAGTTAATTTATATTAGCCGTTACTTTAATCCCACTTGACTGGAATGGACTGCGGTAGAGGTTACCTAATATATTATATTACAGTCCTTGTATTTTCTGTTTCACGATATGCGTCATTTTGTGATTACTACATTTTAAAAAGTACTAATAGCTATTTTTTGTCTGCAAGTTTTGCTGCTAATCTAATAAGAATTCTAATAACTCAGTAGCATAGGGTTAATAAGGGCAGTAAGCTAAACCTGTCGTCGTTAGATAATAATTATTTTACATATTCGCTTTGAAGTAAGAGTGGTGCGGTAACGTATCACCTAATTCCTCTTACCTATGTGGAAAAACTCACGCACGCACTACCCAGCAGTGCCACTTTAATGAATTAAACCTAATAATACTTGGACCTAACCTTATTCTTTGTTATCAAGACCATTAGCGCGAAATGTAGCAGAAAGGCTGAATGGCTAATTACACCAAGTCTGCTTATTCAGGTTATCGGGCATGCAACTTTGCAATCACAAAATGCCTACACTGAATGTATACGAGTACACTTAACTCTTCATACGTGAAATATTTATATTATGATTAAGTACGTACTCGAGGGTGGCAATATTAGACTGCTTTAGCACTGTCCAATCGATTTCTAAGTGAGTACTAACGCATGTTTTGTTCTAAATAATGTATGTATGTAATCAATAGATTTCATCGACATGCTTAATTCAGGGGAGCAATGCACTCAATAGTAGGTAGCCAGCTGTAGTAGTGGATAACAATTTAGTTCTCGATGTTCACTGTAGTGATCAATTTATATCAGGTAGTTTAGTCGTTAAAAAGAATTGTTTGTTTCTTCCGCATTGGGTCATGAGGTAATCATAAGTTCATTTCGATCGGTTCCTAGGTACTGCAAAATAATTAAAAACAAAATCAAGAAATTCCGATTTTCTCGGCATTTGAAATTCTAACTTACTAATTCCCCATTTACATCGACCATATTACGTATACTTCTTTAATATCTTCTTAATTACATATATTTTTTACATATTGCCTACGCGTATCCTCAGTTAACAAATGGTAATAAGGAATGTAATGGTAATATATAACAGAGACGTTTATCGAGTTGTCAGCTGATATTTTGAAAGTCAATGTGCGAGTTTATGGAGTCGACGATTTGTGGTGGTCGGATAGGTTGCAGTAGGGGGCACGTAGGGAGAGTGGGCGGCGGGGTGCATGGACGATGGAGGCGCCGGGGAGTGGTCCTCATTGATCGCGAGCCGGGCAGCATCCCCGCGTTTGAGTCACGTCGCAGCCCCGCAGCCTCCGCTCAACTCTGCCACAAAATTCAACAATTGATATTGGAATTGGTGATATTCGAAATTTTTATCCCGACTTCTAAAGCTTTCACTTATGTGGAAAATAGATTTATAAATATGGAAGTTAGTATTATTAGGAATTAGTACTTACGAATTGCCGAGGAATTTACATTCAACGTGTGGGTTTTTTTATGAAATATGAAAGTGGTATTAATGAACGAAAAGTTTTTTAAAATCTAGAAAGATAAAGTAATGCAATTAAATTCCTGTTTGTTTTAATAATTACAGACATTTACAACGTATTATGAAGAAATAATATTTTGTATCCTGAAATAAAAGCATTAGATCAATAATTACATAGGCTAGCTTACGTTGCTTAGTTACTAGTGTTTTAATTCATATAATATTCGAGAGCACGATTATCAGTGAATTGAGAAACCCTAAAAATTAGAGTAATTAGCGGCATCGGTGCGAGCGAAGAGTCTGATGCGTCGGCGTGTAAAGCGGTGTGGTGCAGGCAGGGAGAGGCGCGCGGCGCGCGGCGCTTGAATGGGCGGCGGCGCGGTATCGCGGCTGCGCGGCCGTGGCGCCTCCGCCAGTCCGCACACCGGCGGCTCCGCTGCCCCACGGTCGGCCGCACTCCGCTGAACAACAATGCTCAAATCCAGAACGTAACCGAACAGACGCAGCGACGGCGTAGACGGCGATGCTCGAGGATAGGGCGGCACGCGTGGCCGTCGGCGAGCGGTCGTGAAGAAGACTTGATATATGAAAACCATAAGAAAAAAAAAATTTAAGCTGATCATATTTGACGGATTCGAATAGAGGGGCGGGAGTGCGACGTAGGGAGGCGGGGGCCGGTGTCGCGGGTGTCGGGCGGGTGTCGGGCGGGTGATGGCGCGGCGCGGCGGCGCGGTGGCGGCGCGCGGCGCGGGCTCGCGGCGCTGACATGGCCGGCCGGGCGCGCCGCTCGCTGCTGGCAGCGCCCGCGGGCCTGCTCTGGCTGCTGGTCCTCATGTGGCCGAAGGGTAAGCTGCCTGAGCGAGAACACCCTCAATTCCACTACCAATATTTTATACTTAATGTAAACTGACGACAATTCATTACTAATGACCCAATAACTAATTTCATTTTCTTACAAACTTGTAATAAAATAGACCAATGTACGACTCACCAACTTAAGTTTCAACACCACACGTAACGGTGTAAATCTCGCATATTTGAGTTACGAGTAGTTCAATAATGCCGATACCAATAGAAAGGTAAGTACTTAGAATCCTCTAGGCATGACATTTTAACTCAAAAAAATCAGAGCATATTACTAGGTATTAAAAAAATCGAATTATATTACTCTTCTTTCGCTATTGGTAGAGAGAGATCGTTCTTACGAAAAACATTAACGTTATAAAAAATTATGATTTTAAATTAATTCGATTGAAAGTAATTTTAAATTAGGGGTAAAATCGATCTTTTATTAGTTACTTAAAGTAATTTATTTAGATATTTTAGTAGTGATAACATACACAGGAAACTAATATGTAATTGTGTTATATCTATTTCAAAAATATCGAGTAATTTTTCAGCAGTTTGTAAAGATAACATGTCGTTGCATTGTTCTAGATCGCCTCGAAACCTAGAACTTTGAAGCTAGTTCTATATTTCAGCAGTATGTATATGTCTGCTCTGATGTTACCTATATATAAACATATTATGTGTTTTTGCTTAGACTTAGTAAAGAGCATTAGCATTTCAGATTTTACTAATAATGGCTATGGCTTCAAGTGATCATTTCATGATTGCTTGTGTTTATGCTACTTTCACAAATTAATAACTCATGACGCGAATGCCGCCAACGTTTACACTGCTTGGTACTATATAAGCACACAGAAGAGCTACATGTACTCTTTTAAATAAATGCTTGTATAAAATCAAGTATGATAAAATAACTTCAAAAAATACCTGCAAGTTACTAGTAGGTATACCTGCTTATTGTCCAACGATTTCTGATGTCCATAACATAAATTTCTTCATGCAAAATATTTTCCAATTGTAGCGCATTACAGGTTATTTACATTCTTGGCTCTTGATAATCCAATCAACGACCATTTACAACATACAACAAAACAATGTTTTCTTCAAATGTTTATATGTATATAAAAGTGAAGACAAAGAATATGATCCGGCTTTGTGATGTATTGTACAAGCATATTAGTTGTCAAACTATTTATTAAATACCGAAGGTAACAATGCGGTGATAGTCAAATTTATCACATTTGATGGTTCAACCGCACAAGTACGAGTAAATCCATACTGTCGAACAGGTCGAGTAGTAAACTACAATAAATATACATAACAGTCATTTATCCTCCAGGTAAAGAAAAACAAAAATGTTTTTGGTACATAATTTACGAACTTCGAATAACATTTCTTGATGGATATTCGTGTATACATATGCATGTTCAGAATGCTAGTCCTACAAAATCCCCTATGCTCTCGATTCCTTTAATAAGAAAATCAGAAACTACCGCAATGCACTGAAAGCTTTTATCTCAGCCCCGGGGGAGGGAAACACATCTGCAATCATATGTACGTATTCCGTTTGCGGTTTAGATCACTTACTGTCAAGATGATTCAGTCAAATATGTAACCTATTTGAATATAATATTGTCATATTATTTGAATAAAACATGCAATTTAGCGTAGATATATCTACATAGTATGTATTTCCTTTACTCTTGGTCTCATTTATTTGGGACTCTTTGCATATATATTGGCAATATTTTTTGGATAATTGAATATAGCAAAGCTTAGGAATGAGTATAAAAAGGGTTTATTCACAATTTTATATTCGGGCTGCTATACATTATTATTATTCTAGCTTGTGTTGCTTCACACGAAGGAAGTATGAAGAACATTACACGATACGAATTCAATGCGGATTCCTATGGTTTATTAGACTTCCGTTTTCTTGGAAGTATACACAACGTCCAAAGAGCACTAACATCACTTAATGATTTTTTTAGTTAAAGGATTCCTAATGCAAAAATCAGTTAGAAATTCCTTATACTGACATACAATTTGCCTATGTGAAGCGACAGCCTTGTTAATGATTCATACAGTGAATGGCCATCTAACATTAATTAGTTGACGGTTTATAATCTGAAAATTAACAGATTGAAATGGTAATAGTAATAAACATGTCACATTGTTCATACATACAAGTCGATCATGCCTCATCAAGAAAACAGCAGGAAACCGATAGATGTAGTTGGAAAAACATGTTACTTTCTAAGTAATATCCTTCTCTGTAATAACATGAATATGGTTTGTAAAGGGGCGCGGTGTGGTTACCACGAAAAGCGGTTGCTGCATCACCTCCTAGACCACTACAACGTGCTGGAGCGGCCCGTGGTGAACGAGAGCGACCCGCTACAACTCTCCTTCGGCCTCACGCTCATGCAGATCATTGACGTGGTAAGTATAAAGAAAACAAAAACCCTATATCTAGACGTTTCTAAATATCTAACAAAATAACTGTAACCCTACTAAAACTTTTCTATAGATTTTCAAAAGTAACGACGAGTATTAAAACGAAAATTTTCCATTATTACTACTTCACACACTTCAGAAACTTTATGTATTGAGGTTTTCTTACGAATTTTCCTTAGTTGTTATAGCTAGTAATATTTAAATGTTACGTCTAAAACGCACGTAGGTAACAAGTTAGAAGTGGGCTCCAGGGTTTGAACCCAAATTCCGGAGTGGTAGGCTGAATTTCAAACCACTACGTTGTCTGTTGTTAACACAAACTTGTATAGCTGCTTTAATTGAACTTTACTTCCATGTCACTAATAACAAATGTCATTTTTTACTGTCATAAATTTACACTTTCTTTCCTCAGGACGAGAAAAACCAGCTTTTAATTACAAACATCTGGCTCAAACTAGTAAGTAACCATTAAATATTCACAGCAAGAAACCGAACTTTGAAACAGCATTTCATCACAAGTACCGAGAATATAATTTCTAAATATTCTGCTGATAGATGCTAATTAATTAGCGATAAATAATATTTTGTCCTCGTCATGTTCTAGACGTTTAACAGACACAAATTGCTATTGAGATCATGACTTGAGCTCCTGTAATCTGATCCTCGATAGGTCTTGAGAAATCAAAATATTCATTTTTAAATAAACATAATCGTAGTCCAACACTTATAAATATCAATAAACATAAAGTAACGCTATATTTATAGTAGTATATAGTATCTTATGGTACAGAAAAGTTTAACATTTTCATATGATAATAACGTGTAATATGTTTTAATGCATAATGTTAACTACTAACTTGTTTTATGATATAGGAATGGAATGACATGAACTTGAGGTGGAACACTTCAGATTTCGGCGGGGTCAAAGATTTGCGTGTACCACCGCACAGGCTGTGGAAACCGGATGTTCTCATGTATAACAGGTAGTGCAGTTCTATTAAACAGAATATCGTTATTCAATGGTGTTATCATAAACTTGCAATTTGACTTGTAGATAGTACTGGTGTTTCTAACCCCCTGCACCAGGCCTTCACAAAGTAAATTTTTAGATGTTAGACCTTAAAAATACTGTAATTATTGTTTGCAAAAGACATGTTATGCACAGAGGCAAAATAAATGGATTAAAATTATTTTATTAATTTAAAGGTTATAAAAAAACGGCACAGTAATATTCGAATGTTTATAACGAAATGTGGCTAATAAGGATTTATTTTTAGCGCGGACGAAGGATTTGACAGCACATATCCTACAAACGTTGTGGTGCGCAATAACGGGTCGTGTCTTTACGTGCCGCCAGGCATATTCAAAAGCACCTGTAAGATCGACATAACATGGTTTCCTTTCGATGACCAACGATGCGAGATGAAATTTGGCAGTTGGACTTACGATGGTTATCAAGTAATGTATAATTTATTTTCACAATATTATTTTTACCTCGTTCTTATAGAACTTACTTTATAGAACTTAGTTCTCTCGTCGCGAGTGTGCAATGGACATTATTTTTCAGCTGGATCTTCAGCTGCAAGATGAAGCAGGCGGAGATATAAGCAATTTTGTCACCAATGGAGAATGGGAATTAATAGGTATATACTTCTAAAATTAATATTAAAATAATTTAATTACTAAATGCTTGTAAACAGATTTCTCTCTCATTCTTCGGAAACTCCGATTTAGTAGGAATATGCTGAATATCCATTCAACAACGTCCTGTAAGATATGTTATTAGTTTTTGAGGCATTTTAATACCCCCTACAGGAGTGCCGGGAAAACGCAACGAAATCTACTATAACTGTTGCCCGGAGCCATACATAGACATCACATTTGCTGTCGTGATCCGTCGAAAAACGCTGTACTATTTCTTCAATCTCATTGTCCCCTGCGTGCTGATCGCCTCTATGGCTCTACTGGGCTTCACATTACCACCGGATTCTGGCGAGAAGCTATCATTAGGTATTTCATTTGTATTGTTTGTACAAATTAATAGTTTTAATTAATCATAAAAATGACCGTTAACAAAGACATAACCTAAACACTAACTTAATTTAAATAAAGAACAATAAATAAATCCTCATATAAATTTATTTTTAACAGGTGTTACCATATTACTGTCGCTGACAGTGTTCTTGAACATGGTAGCTGAAACAATGCCGGCAACATCGGACGCGGTGCCGCTCCTGGGCACCTATTTCAATTGCATAATGTTTATGGTAGCCTCGTCCGTGGTGTCCACTATATTGATTCTTAACTACCATCATAGGCACGCAGACACACATGAAATGAGCGATTGGGTTCGTATTTATAAACTAACATATCATAGGGAAGAGTGGGGGATTTGTAGACCATAAACAAGAACTTCAGCACAGGCCAAAATATTCGTACTAACCAATTACATTTTGTCGAGTACTCATGACTACAAGTCTTTTTATTACATCCCATTGCTAGGCACGGGGCTCTCTCACAACTGCGAGAGCGTAAGCATACTCCACCACCCTGCACCACTGCGTGGTTAGTGCCTAACCTGGGTGCCGGAAGTTTATGAACTTTTAATGCCTCTAATGAAGCTTAACCATGTTACCTAAGGATAAAAACCGGGACCGACTGGTTAAATAAAATAAAACCTAGCACGAAACACAATTGACGTAGTTTATTATATGCTTTGTAGGTAACAAATTTAAATAAATACTGTTACATATTTCTCTACAATTTATAACAAAATTACACATGAAGATAGAATTTTTAAGATAAAATTTTCGTAAATAAACGTAACATTTCAGTTAATGCTAGTTTATGTGATATAAGATATAACTAAGATACATATTACTAATGTCCATAGGTCACAGACATAAATCACGGTAATATAAGGACGGGGAATAAGTTAATTCGTATTTGATAGATAAATCAGGGACACTAAGTTTAATTATAATATTTACGTGTCATTTTGATTTGTAGATAGTGACATGAATCCGCTGGGGCAGTATTTTAGGGACGTTTGGAAAAAAACAATTGCGTCTTATCTCTTGACAGCTACCGAAACAATTTCCCTCAATTTTCACTTAATGACCAATTATGTGTTTGGTCCGGCGTTATTGTAATAAAATATGTTTATTATTAAAAATTGTGACTGTTTTGTGTTAATTTCTTAGTTTCGATTCACAAGCTATAGTTAGTCCTACAATTCAAAATATATGGTTTCAATTGGAAGTAGAAGCTCATGCTGTTCAATGCTCTTGAAATTCCACCACGAATAATTATAGAACGCCGATTAACGTGCGTTATATTAATAACGCATGTAAATCCGCGTTCTGTCAGTCTGTATACATATCTATAAATAAGTTATCCGTACTTTGGCCACTATCTCTTCACTCTTTGATTACTTTAGTCGTAAGAGTTCCAATGTTCACTACTCGTGATGGATGTTTTCAAAAAGACAACACAGGTCTTCAGTTATCTTTCAGTAAAGTGACTAACATGGGCATTTAAACCTTTTATTATACGTCTAGATACTTATTGATACAGAATTAGATAGATAAACGGTACTGTTTTTATTTTCGTCTGCTGCATTTTTTTTTTTTTGAAAAGACAAATTCGTTACCAAGTATACCAAACTGTACTGAATATATGTAGATGATTACGAGTAAAAGGACAGATAGACGGAGAGACTTTTTAAACTGTTCTTCATACTATATAGCTATATTATATAGGTACATAGAAGCTTAAAAGTAGGATATTCCGTCAGTAAAATAAAAATGCTCCCCTATGACTAATTCCCAAAACGACTATAATCTATCCAACTGCTGAATGAAGCGGATAATAGCAATACGTTACTACATATTGTTATCGTCTGTCAGAAATTATTTTCCAGTCCGGGCTTACCCCACTCTCCCCTAATTGTTTAATTATAAATAATTAACGGTAATAATCATAACAACAATTATAAATATTTGTCTATACTTATATAAGCAGTGATTTCATTTTTGGATAACTATGCTCATTTTAAATTTCTGGATGCTAGTGGAAGAACACATAAGGTTGCTTTACCTAATGCATTCTTTCACAAGCGCGCCGGGATGACCGTTAAGAAATATCGCAAGACACGTGTCTTACTTTAAATCTCAGACAATATAATAACAAAATTAAAAGTACCGCTTTCGCACCTTAATATTTTAAATGGAATATCCGTTTTAATTGTACCTACTACAAAACATATTCATGTCCTACAAAACATTTCATATGGTATAAAATGAAGATAATTTTTTACATACAGCTTTAGCAAGCGTGTTGTATTTCAGATTCGAGTGGTATTTTTGTACTGGTTGCCATGGTTTCTACGCATGTCGCGACCCGGTTCTGCTACCACTCCGCCACCGGCTCGGGCGCCCCCTCCGCCAGACTTAGAGCTACGAGAGCGATCGTCTAAGTCGCTACTAGCTAACGTGCTCGACATCGACGATGACTTCCGGCATGCGCATGCGCAGCAGCCGCCCTGCTGCCGATACTACAGGTCCCTCGACGATCTTCACGAACACTACTCGCCGTAAATAGCACGGTTACAATATTACTCCCCCGCCTCGAACGTTCCGCAGTAACCTGGCCCTTTATCGCTCGATTATCATAAAACATCTCTAGTTACCGTGACAGTTTTAAATTAAAACTTTTATTACTTCTCTATTAAAATTCACTCTGGGTCTCGGGTCAAACATCTTCATTATTATTCAGCATTGATCCCGTAGAACCCTACGTTCCTAATGCCCCACCTATAGTATATTAGAGTAGATCATTTAATGGTTACCTTACTACAAAGTGCTATTAATTTACAGGAGTGGCGAAGAAAACGGCGCGGGCCTGGCCGCTCACAGCTGCTTTGGTGTGGACTACGAGCTTTCGCTCATTCTTAAAGAAATACGCGTCATCACAGATCAAGTATTGCAATTTCCTAACACATTGAAACTTAAATCCATAACACTATTAATGTAAAAAATATATTAATGGTCATTATTTCACTTGTTAATTCGGTCGTCCAATGACAAAGTCCTTTAAATAAATAAATGAATCATTTGTTACAGATGCGTAAAGATGACGAAGAAGCGGACATTTCGCGCGACTGGAAATTCGCCGCCATGGTCGTGGACAGACTGTGCCTTATTATCTTTACCCTGTTCACAATCATTGCCACGCTAGCCGTGCTGCTGTCCGCGCCACACATTATGGTGTCGTAGCGACCCGCCCGCTTGCGGCTACGCATGCGTAACGTTCTGTGATACCGCAAATACTTGTTAAGTTGTGATGTGCGAGCTGGTGTGGGCGTCGATGCCGCGACGCTGGAGTTGCCGCCGCCTGCCTCGTCGCCCTCGCCCCCTATAGAGATAAGTTACCGCTGACTGCCATCCCTTTGCGCTCAACCGTATACTGCCTATCCGGGTATCCTATCCTTTACCTTTCGAGACCTCCTCCTCAGCGGCTCACGCACATATACCTCTATCTATATACGAGCATTTTTTAATGTTCTCTTAAGTTCGATGCATGAAAATATATGTAAATAATTAATAAATTGCAATAAATCATAACTTGTCAGTTTTGATGAGTGGTTCCGAATAAATATTCCGTGATTGGTCAGCCGGCAGAATGATTAAAACGACCAACGTCGGTAATAAGTGTAACATATCTGGCGCCGGAACCGACGGCCAGGCTTATAGGTGATCCACGCTAGAATAGTTGCCGGTATAAATATCAAGAACTATGTATGTACAGTGAGCGTGGTCGTGGTATAAAATTAGCACAAAAACGTCTTCCTTCTTACCGTTGATACGACCTGTCGCATATTAAATTTGAAGTTTGTTAGATTATTCTTGAATTTAAAACCAATGTACAATTTAGGATTCGGGCAGTGAAACGTTAGCCCTTTGTTTTTTTCTTATTCGATTCCGTGAATCGTGGTTATGATCCCTAAGTTTATTTTCAGATGAATTTGTGTCAGTAGGTAGTATAGAACTTTACAAACAATGTTGATTCAATTGGTACAGGTTGTGATATGCCTCGTTGTGAACGGGTCGATATTGTTATAAATGGTAAATATCCATGGCTATAGCTTAATAAAACGTTGGTTAAAAGTTGTAGTTAATTGAAATATTATTTTATTAAAATCATACCTAAATCTTTCGGAACAACTTATACAATATTATTGATATCACGTTTGTACCTACTTACTTCTTTCAATACATTCATAATGCTGAAATGATAATAGCTTTTTCAATATTTTACTCTTTCTATTATCTCAAACGAAGATACAATCATTCTCTTGACTTTAAGGTATTTTTTATTTGTATTTTCCAAGAACAGTACTTGACTCTGTTTTCCATACTTACAAAATAAATACCTATGGACTGATTTGTTCTCATTGGGATCATTACGTAAGAAACTCACCGGTACTTTTAATACAGTACTCGATAAGCATTATATTAAATGTTCAGGAAACATTAATACAAAATATGTAACAGCGCAATTGATATTAAGATATACTGAAGATTGTGTAATTTTAAAACGTCATATCAACTAATCCTACCACAATTCGCCAATCATTCGAAACCTATACAATGTTCCATTATTTGGAGAAAACATTGTACTCCTCTAACGAAGAAAACGTAAACATTTTGAAGTGTGGAAGTGCGTGGATACACATGAAACGTTTGAATGTACCCCCGCAAGCTCCTGCTTAATGTTTTCTTTGTTCGAGGTACTGCTACGAAATATATCGTAGACGCTCCTTTGGAAGTTGCGGAGCGCATACGGTTATTAGCCAATGTTTTCTATCATCCCTTTTGTTTATTAATTGTTATACATTTGGGTGTCATCAACCACTAAATAGCGGTTGTGTGACAAGCCGTAAGGTGGAAACGGGGCATTTAGTACCTCATCATTACGGTACTACTATCTCTGTATTGGATAGCTTGGTTAAGCGCGGTTCCTCCTTCGGCAACGGGACAATTTATTGTCGCCGCAATTTGTTCAATTGTTAGGGTTAATACTCTGAATTGCACTTTGTTTATTAAATATAAACGAAAGAAAAATACTTTGTTTCATTTATGATTTTGTGAGGTATCATTATTATATAAATACCAGTTTTTATGATATTGGATTCGACAACAACAGCCCTGACCTATTTACTCACGGGTACAGGTTTGGGCGCAAGCTAAGTGTCTGAAGACAATCAATGCTCCCGCGGGATAACTGCACATGCGCATTGTCTTCTGGAGCAAACAGTCTTTAACAAGGCGACGCAAAAATAAAAATATAAGCCTTGCTGAACCTAAACGTAAAATTTTAGAAACATTGTCATGTACTTTGATGGGAATTTGAAATTTTCAACGAGACAATCTAATAGAATCATGAGAAATGCTGGATAAAAGACCTTTCGATTTAATCAGGAACAATGTAAAGCAAATTCATTTTCTACTCAGGGTATTATTTATTGTATTTATCAGATTATTATCTTACGTACAAATATTATACGTATAGACACAAATATTTGAGCTATGATACACTTCTTGGTAAATGTAGTTGTGGACGGAATCAAGAATTCAACTTCACAAATTTTTAAAATATATTGTTTAACAGCCTCCAGATATTGAAAAAAGGTAATGTAGTGGCCTCTGTAGGTTAATGTGCATTTAAATTTATAAGAAGTTAAAGAGCCGCAAGGCGGGTGAGTGCAGGGTGTGGAGCGCAGTACAGGGCGGCGCGGCGGCGGCGCCACCGTGGGGCGGGCGCAGGCGGGCGCGGGCGGGCGCGGGCGGGCGTGGAGCGCGGCAGTGGCCGCCGCCATGACGGCCGGGTCGCG
>DWGJ01000036.1:0-58509 GCA_018246895.1 Aspitha aspitha aspitha | reverse complement strand
GCAATGACAAATATTGAACAAACGGGAAAATATTGATTTCCACGCGTGCGAAGCTGCGGACATACAGCTAGTCGTAAAATATAATTGATGTGTGTATGCATACATAAATATGTTCGTTATAAACGTCTATTATTCTTCATATCATCAGTATCAATAAGCAGATTGGAATGAATACATTTATTTACTGAGCACACGGAACAATATTGTAATGTAACTCTGCAAAATTACGTCTGGTTCTGGAAACTTGTTAACCGATGTGGGCTGTACATACGGAGGAAAGTTTTCTACTTTATTAAGATCTGAGAACGCAGTTACGGATAAGCGGGGTTCACATGGCGATAGCAATATTGGATTTATATAACTGAAGACGAACACAATATTTTCCAGTCAGGGTTTCAAAGCAGTCAACCACGAGGCCAGTGGAAAAAACAAATTGAATGTTGCATGCAGTGTGAATCCAGGTACTACTAGTTCTTCTCACGCGACGGCGCTGATGGCGCGCGTGGGGCGTTCGGGCCTCGAGGATCCCCTCCTTACCCGGGCAGTTCTCACGGGACGACGGCCTCGCGGTGTTGAAGCACCCCGCCTGATGCGGGGTGAGTCGACAAGTTCACCGCTTCCCGGAGTGTGAACCCAGCGTATGGTCGCCAGCCGCGTTACGGAGCGACATAACCGCATCGTGTTGAACGCCAATATACGAGTATGCATAACCACAGTATTTACATATAGCGTGTACATGTACAACTCAGATAACATGTGAACGAATTTCAATTATGACTCGAATGCAGTCATTTGAATTTGATCTCGGCAAACAAATTTTTTCTCGGTAAGCAGCTATACGAGTTAATAGATCCTACACGAAAAATTATACATTGCACAACAGAAATGGTTTTATTTGAGATTTCTTCCCATAACGACATTGCTTCGCTTTAGCTTTGTATACTTTTCCATTTTCCAATAGAAATTTTTCCCAGGAAATGAGATCTTTCTCTAGTATAAAACGTAGCCTAGAACACTTCCGGTTGTCCGCGCACCTACATATATAGAAATCATAGAACAGCTGCTTCGTGGAAACGCTAAAAGTATATACCAAAACCGTTTAACATTAAGATAATATTGGATTTCTTACATTTAACAAAACATCGTTTTATAAAATATGCTATTTGAGTAAGTAAATGCATTTATCCACCAACACCTAGGTAGCTAGGTAGGTAAGTAGGTACTTTGAAAATGTTTATCAACACAACAGGCTGCTTACAATTTACAATTAATTTTCTGAAACGCTTCATTTTGTTGGGTTGCAAACTGGCATAAACAAGCTGGTGAAGTGAGTTGACCGCAAACCAACGGGCGCAGGTTAAATTTTACGACTTCATAACTACTCTAATACCCGACGCTAACGCTTTGCTATTTGATGTAAAAAGTCTTAAAATTACACGCTTATTTAACATTAAAATAAAGTGAATATGAATGATACCTTGGCTGTGATACAATATAAAAACTGTAATCTTACATCTCAAAGTTGGCTTAACCTGGTTTAATAGAAATACCGCGAATCCGGTGCTGGTACTGTGATTGAGCCGGTTGGAGTCTGGCATAACCATCCATCTTTGTACTGGAAAGGTATTCAGCATGAGTTTCCCCACGTGATCAGACTTTGGAGCAACCTGCTTAATGTTTAAGGTGGAGAACATAAAAACACTAGTCAAATTCTATCGTTAAGTGGTATACAATGATTAAGTTTATAAAATGAGATGGTGCTTTTAGACCCACTAACTACCCCTTCGTAAGATGTTGTGTCATTAAACTACGTTTGTTATTTCATACTTAAAGAAATCTGTAGTAGGCTTGTAAGTAACAATAATCCGTAACAATGTAGTGATTGTATAAATTAATGTTCGTTATTCTCTTATGCTTGCTTTATTTAAGTATTTAAATGCATATAAATATACCGCGAAGTGTCTTTTGGGATTCACCAGTGCGGAACGGCGGCGGCGCTTAGCATTATTTCCGTGTTTCGTTGTCGCTTAATTCTTTGTTGGTTTGCATTCAAGTATATTTCCCGGTGATCACTAAACCATACATAATTTGCACCAAATTTTACATAAGCCGTTAATATTCAGATTAATTCGATCGGCAACGGTTATATCTGATGTGTTTGTCTCCGTTTGCTATGTTTATGTGGTAAAACGCTTGTAATTATTGTAAATCACAGTCTCTGACTTTAGGGAAAACACCGAACATCCGGACCGTAAAATTATATCCCTATTATATTTTATTGTCTGATATTCCAAAACTTTTATGTTTGTGTCAATCGTAGTTTTTATGTACTATGTATATATAAAATGAATATTAGGTAAAATATTTATTTCTAGGCTATTTTATATTTGCTATTTTCACTTTTGTGAATATTTATTTCGGGTTTTTGATTTTATTAGTAAATATACTTATTTCTGGTCTGTACGTTAACTTGTTGTCGTTCAAGAGATTCTGTATGTTACAATTATTAATACATATTAAGCATATGTTGACTTCGCATTACTTACTTCCATAGTCGCCTTACTTATATCGGTTTATGTGTTTCTATGGTATCTAAAACATAATACAGAAGCCCAGTATGTATAGCATGTGATTGTAAGTCGTTAATATTACTTTAAAGAAAGTAAAAAACGTAATTGTGTTTTTTTATGTAATTTTGATTCGAATGCCTTTCGCGTAGATGTCCTCGTATTGTGATGATAGGTGACGTTGTGTTTGTATTTGATATTTAATATTGTTGTAAGTAAGTTTCGCGCCATGTTTCAAACTTTGTAGCATATTGGTTACCATAGATTTGGCTTTGCGCGAAGCTCAAAGGCAAATTGGATGCGACCGCAGCGCGGAGCGGACCACGGCCGTAACGAGCTTTGGATACATGAACAATATTTATACAAACACACATTACATACTTTGCTCTGTCATAAGATAATAAATAAATAAATAACTGTGGACAATTCCACACACGTCTGTCTGAACCCAAATTAGGCAATTTAATGCCTGTGTTATGGTGACCGGACAGCTGATAAATATACAAATATACATACGATATAATAATTGTATAGATATTTTTTATTACGCCCAAACACAGAACAAACAATGTGCTCATCACACAAATGTTTGTCCTGGGTGGGAATCGAAACCACGACCTCCGGTTTTGCAATCAGGGTATCTAGCCACTCGGCCACGAGGTCAGTTGAAAAGTCATGTCATTAGAAAATAAATACATATTCACAAATTATTATTATGTTTATAAATAAGCATGAAGAGCGATGAATGTAGACGAAGCACGGTAGGCTTGTAAGGACAGAGATATTTAGCAGTCGGTGCTTTCTGCCTACCCCGTTAGAGATCTGTTGTGATGGTATTCTTTCTTGACAAATACGCTATCGTAAATTATTTGAAGGGTTAGTTAGTTTATCCACCTTGTGCTGTCCACAATTTTGAAAACTTACAACGTGGAGGTCCCAAGTCGAAGGATCAAAGTAAATTTATTTCGGTTTGAGACACGATTGTAAAGAAAAGATGCGCTTCAACTTATACTTTAAGACTGGCAGCTTGTGCCGGTCTTAAAGTATTTGAAATATACGAATGTGGTCGGTCTAATACAGTTTAATACTAGCTTGAGACTATGAAGCTCAGTGTTTTTAAATTAAATATGAAGTTAATGCATTAAACGAGCACGATAAAATTGGGTAGATTATTATTATTATTATTTAGTACATCGTGAACGATATAATGAGAGCATTAAAAATGGTTTCAATTTAAACATAAAATAGGTATTTGTAAACAGGTACCGGTTTGATACTATTCATTTAGGTGTTAAATTGATACGTATTACAATTATTTACATTTTTCAAAATAATGTGACATTCTACGCATACAGGAGACGTAAGCGCTGCGTATAATATTTGCACGGTATTTGTTTGCGACGGAATATTTATGGTAGAGTATTTATTTTCTGTTCGTTTACATCGATTTCCTCAAAGGGACTTATTTTATTTATGTTTGTCTGAGTTCAAGCTGCGAGCGGAACCAATGATTTGGATTTTTTTGTAATTAGAGAAGTTTTGCCTTTATTTTTTCCTTAAAGTATGCATACATTTTACTTCTTATCCACAAATTCGCAAGCAGTTAATTATATTACATGAGTTATGTTACGTTATTATATTACGTTATACTTAAGCTGCGCTAGACGGCAAATTTATGTATTTTAAGTACCTATAATTTTCTCTATAAATGAATTTTGTATTCTTTAAGAAAATAAAAATCTTTAACCATAAGTGTCAGAAACGTTGACAAGCAATACTCGCACTTTTATAAACAATATTTAAAAAATTTATATTATGTTTGTACCTACGTTCTAACATTAATCACTACCTACTTATTCAAATTTAGTTCTAATAACATAAGGATGTGAGAAAAACCCATTTTGCTTGCGTGTAACAACATAGATTAAAATAACGACGTGTACGTTAAAATGGAAAATGTCACAAAAGTGTCATATGTGTCATATAAACGTTGAAATGTTCACCGTTAGCAAGCTTCATTGTAATCTGTAAATAAAAGAACATATTTTATAGATAAAAGAAATTAATAAGAAAGGCGTTCTATGTACAGAGCTTTTAGTTTATTTTTTAACAAAATAACCTTTAAGTCTAGACAAAATGCAATTAAGACGTAAGGTATTCCAATTACGTAGGTAGAATGCAATTTATAGAAGTAAAAAGAAAATTATGAAGGAGAATTGGAATTTATTATAACATTGAGATAAAGAGAGAGAAGCTTGCTATTCAAGACGTGATTATACCATCACAATAGGTCTTTAACGGAGTTGACACAGAGAACAGCGTGCTCAATTTTTCCTCATGACTTGAACTGCTTATTTTTATACTTCTACAATCAATACTCTCTATGCAACTTACGCGCCGGTTTCAGAGACTACTGACTGCTCGTGCAGCCAGTATCTGACCTATTTCGTCAAAATATGTTGAGTCTTAGTCTCCCTCGGCACCGATGTCTATCAAACAGTCGCATTATAATGTCGTGTCCTTATTATATACCCTTTATTGGAATCTGAATTTCTTACTTTATCACAACCTGAAGTTCTCAAAATTTCTGTAACGCTTCGTAAAGACGACATATCATAATTTAATAACACAAATTGTATTTAAATAATACTTTTTGCATGAATTTTATTTGTAATAGACATTCGTTTGTCAATATAACAATATATTTGAAGGGTAAGTTGCAATTTAATAACACGTTCGCAGAAAATTATTTAAACCCTGTTGCCTCTTGACCAGAATTTAATAGCAATATCTGGTATTGCCAGTCAAGCGTTCGCTTTGTTTATCTCGTGTTATTTGGTAGATTTGACAACAGTATTTTACTATGGCATACTAGATATTTTTATTTGGTAAACTGGACCCACCATGTTGTGGTATTGACAGTTAGCCTGCGTGCCAATAAGTATTGGAGTTTTGTGGAGAATATTTTGCTACGGAAAAATACAATTTCACATTGCATTCGTAATGAAACTTTCATTGTTGCGAGCCATGGATGAAAATGTTATTCATGAATAAAATACTTTTACTCATTGCTTCATACATTTTTCATACGAGATGTATGGGACAAGATTTCACAGGAGATGTATTTAATAATATTTCGTGTGGTACCTATTGTATACACATGAAAATTGAGAGACCTAGAACGTTTAAAATTAATTTGTTTAAATAAATTTAAATGTCGGTGGACTGCAAGTGAAAGACATTCTTTGAATATTGTACTTGTAATCAGAATTGCTTGCTGTTAAAACGATTTATATTTACGAATAGCGTCAAAAACAATTCTTACAAAGTTGGCTCTAGCAATCCTTGTGGTATTACCGACCACTGGCTGTTGGCCATGTTTTTTATTATATCTTTTACGTTTTTTTTATCAAGTAATATGGCCACGTTAACATTATTATATAAAATAACAGTCTTAGTTATTTGAGGCTATAAAAGTTGGGTCATGAAATACTATTTCGTGACTGTTTGATATGAAAATATTAAATCGACCCTGAAGCCTTTATTGCCTAATATATACGATGATCAAAAAAATATTTACCAGTATTCCAAGTAACGTAGTAATATTAGAACTATACGTTCTGTTTGTTTATTAGAAATTAAATCAATGCCGTTCTAAATTTTGGTCACATTTATAAGCAATCCATCCAATCTCCTAAGTACCTAAACCATGCAATCCTTTGGAGGTAAACAGAAAATACAATTTATATAACAGTACTGATTGGACACCTCATTATCCCATATAATGACCCTCGCTTGCACTCCCAGGACTTAATTACCACTAATCTGCCATTCCCTGAACTTCGCAGGGTGGTAACGTAATTACGGTTTGGTTTTCTGGAGAAATAACCACACTAGTCTGCATGTGTATTTTGTACATGCTACGTGTATATTTTTTTGTATTCTACATTGATACTATCGGTTTTGTTGAGACAATAGTGTTAAAATATAGTATTTTGTAAGAGCCCTGAGGACATTTACAGCTACACTAAAATGTTCGTTGCTAATATGTTTGGTAAGGCGTTGACATGACAAATGTCATATATTATGTACATACATAGGTGCTCGTTTATTGCGCTTATTGTTATTAAGAGGAAACAAAGTGAATACGTTTTAGGATACACATATTTACAATGACTCAAAAGTGATATTAGCCAGAAATGTAATACAAATTAAAAATTTCTGAGAAAAAAATTCTTACATATCTTTTTAACCTCGTAGGTCCCAAAAGAATGGACTGATTTTGATGTTCGGATGCTGACGTGATCGAGATGGTTCTTACCTAAGTAGATTAAAATATTAATAGGTTATTTTCAAGATTGTATTAAAGGTCAAAGGAGAAATTTTAGTGAATTTTTATTTTTATACAAGACCTGATGCTATACTAGTTATATATCGATATAGAGATATTAGGGAAAATAAACGAGCACTACGCATTTTGTCTGTCGCTTAATTGGAGGACTTGGCAAGTTTCAATACGCGAATGGGAACATTTAAAGTAAATTCAACCATCTTGAAGTATAATAATATCTACTACTCGAAAGTCAGGTAAATGAATATCTTTTCGCAGGTATGTGTTTTTATAAAAAACATTCGAAGCATGTAGATTAAAAGTTAATTATAGAAAATGAAGGTTTTCTTACCCGTATATAAGAATTCCGAAATGGAACTTGATTACTCCTCGCTTTGTGGAGGCGGTTGCGTCAAAAACAATAATAACGATTTCGCTTTACGAAAGTGGAGAGCAAATTCCACAAAGGACTCCGTTTGTTTTTTCATGGCGGCGGCCGCTTCGGAACTGGAAGGAAATTGCCAATGAGGTTACAATTCACCTTGTTCTCGCCGGATCCGGACAAGTCACTTTCCCCTATTTTTTAATATTGCTTTTATCTGTCACAAACAATTCGCTTTCCCTTCTAGACAAAGTTACTGTAAGTGATGTTCGGAGGTATAACGCCACGTCAGACAATACGTGTTATTTGATCTTGTAGGAATGCCGAAGAAAAGTTTTTTGCACAGTGAATTGAAGATACCAATTCAACGACACTATAACGATATGTTTTATTAATAGCTACCAATGTTTTATTACTTTTGGGGTTGCCACTTATTTTTATATTTTATACTTTTCAGAAATCTTTGTTAATTAGGGCATTTAAAGGTAATACTAACATGTTTATCAATATTGTGTAGCAGCAAATATTCTCCAGACTTTAGTAAAGTTAAGCTATGTATAGAGGGCGGTGTCGGCACTTACTAGTAGGTGGGTAATCGCTAGTGGGAAATTTTACGAGCATCTCCCTGCTTCGTGCACGTCGTTACTGGTTTCTAACGTTAGGTCTTTAAATCTTTTCGAAGAACTTACAGACGGTTCGAAAACACCTGGACGAGATGGTTGCTATACCGCTCCGCGCCAATCCAATCTGAAGGATTGTGGAAGAAAATGCTAGGAGTATCGAGCGGGGACATTGCAGGCTGCATTGTTTGAAGAATTACTATCATCGTTACATGTTTTGATAGGAGGGGAAAGTAAAAAGACAACTTTCTCATGTCTGCTGCTATTTCCTTACTCAGTTTTCAGAAATAAATTTGTTATTACTATATATTACCACACGGTTTGGTTTGCTTGCCACGTTCTTTTGTGTTAAAATAGTGTTCAAAAAAGGTATATCTTGTAGATACAACGTAAAGTTTACATGGTACCTATATATTGACATCGATCCAGGATAATAATACAAGAGAAGCTATACGCACAGACGCCGTGTAAACAAATTGAAAGTAACGATCACTCGTACTATTGCTTGACATACTGTTTCAATCTTGGCAGCTTTCATGACTGTAAGTGTATTCTGCTTCATTCTCATTTCTTTTTATTGTTCATGTAAATCTTGGGATGTTTTCGATTTTTACACTAATGTAACTCATGTATTGAATAGGTATAGTATAGAGCAGGCCTACACGTACACATTTGGTCGAAATATAATGGAAACCGCGTTATAATTTAAATAATGTGTTCCGGTTTGGGTTTGTGGTTCGCTTAAATTAATCCGCACAAAGGAATTAAGGTCTTATGGTAATAATAATTCTACCAATTAGTGTAAGTATCAGTTCGGTTTGCTATGACTGAAACTGTAATGGGCGAATACGATACGATAGAAAAATTTGATGCTTCCTTAATCGTGTCTTTTAAGTGATCGGATCGCGATGTGATTGATTTTCGACATCAAAGATTAATACTACTTTATGTAATTTACCAATCTACAAAAGGATTAGCTACTAACATCAGTTCGCCATGGGGTGTTATACAAAATGTTCAGTAGACATATAGAATTAAATCTAATCAATCTAACCAGAGATATTTATCGTGACCAGAAAATATTAACTTGAATGTACGTTACTACAGTTGTAGTAAAAAGAATTGCCTATTCCATGACAAATTCCTACGTGCGCACTCCCATAGATTTTTCAATTTTATTTCAGCTTTGTCACAGTTGACGGGTCTCATAAATTTGTTTAGTATTTAGTTTTGTTTTGATTTTCAGTATCTCTGAAAGTGATGCATTTTGCCGACTGGGTTGAAATGGATATTATGGTGGCAATATATATATATAGGAATATTTATGTATATATATATATATAGAAAGTTGTCGGTGTATTCTGTACCTAGTTGTGCGATATAGTTCTTAATGAATAGCTATAGTCATTCTACTAGTCCCTATTCTTCTTCTGCACTAAAACAGTATGGTAGAACGCGATCCAGATCATTTCCTTTTAGTTAAACAATCCCATTCCGTTACGTATTAAACTTACTTTTTGTTAAAACTTTTTGTCAAAACGTTTTTTTTATCTTTGTTTGGGTAACTTCTTAAACAGCAATTAGGAGTGTAGCGCAAGAAAAATTTAAAAAGGACTTGAAAAAAACTATGATTTTTCAATAAGAAAAAAAGGTAAGACCGTTTCTTTTACATTCAAAATCATTCGAAAGGAAATGGTCCGTGGAAATATTTAAAATGCTCGGAAAACGCTTTTCTTGTGGACTGTATTGGAAATGAGTATTAGGTACCAAGCTAACCAATACTTATTTCCATATTGTTTTTATTACTGGAGCGTCTCCTTTCCTGACAAATTGATAATATTTTGTATAAACCCGTATGCTAATTATACATATATATGTACATAAGGTGTGCGATTATTGCATATAATCGTAATATGCGATATACGCGTATTTTAACTCTTTAATGGAAAAAAAATATTTACCGACGATCGAAGACAACTAATGTTTAATTATACATATTTATACAAATATAGGATCTATGTATATCGAGAGCCTTTTTTATTATTTCATTTGACAATTTTATAGAGATGTTGTTAAACTTACGTGGTATCTTTTATAAAATGTTTTAAACTCCTAGTATATCTAGAGGCTTTCGAGTTTTCAAACTCAATATTAAAGTTTATGTGTAAACATTACAGATAATAAATTTTATAAGCTCGTTTCATAAAATAGCTTCCGGACCGCTTGTTTCCGTGCTTTTATTGCCTGGTTTCAATCTCGGCTGTAAGCGACTGCTGAATACTTCGATTTAAATGCCACACCTGATGGGTTTCATATTTTATTAAATAGTTGGGAATTTAAAATTGTTTACAATTTTTAACGTCACTCTTTTTGTAAGTAACGACCTTATATCTGTTACCTTATAACGAAAAATATCTGTTTCGTAATAAGAATAGATGTGGACAGTTTGTATTACGAGTTACCAATCTCAATAAAAACTTGTGTAAAGTCAACATTGCAACTAATTGATTCCGTAAACTTGTTTTATTTAATTGTTCCCCGGCGGTTTGTTGGGAAGTTTTTATTGACTGACATGCAACTTCAATTATTTCGCCCTGGGCCTGAATGGCTGCTGATGAATTCGCGTTAAATGGATTACGTGATTGTTTCTCGACATTGAATCTGGGGGAAATAAATAAAAGGCAGTTTTGTTGAATAAGATATTTTATCGTATCACGCTACAAAATGTATATATTGTATTCATTCCGTGGTTAACACTAATTCAGTTCCAAAGTTGTGTATACTACCATGTAATACTAACATTGCCACGAACAGATTTCGTAAATTTGTTAATTGCTCCGCGAGACCTGGTTCAGTTTTTAATGACTGACGCACAACTTCAATTATTATTCTAGCGCTAAGCAAATACTTGATGATTTTGTGTTTAATTGATTACATAATTGATTTGGACCCAAATTCAAATCGTAATTTATTATTTATAAATAAATTGGTGATATAGGTCGTGGTTGTTAAGACTTATAAATTTAATTTGATACATATTGCATGACCAAAGATATTTGGGTGCATTAAGCGTGATATTTAAACATGTTACTGTTTTTCTAAAAGGAATTTTTCCTGCTTGTGTGAAGGGGCACTATTCACTAGTAGGTAAAAAGAGCAAATACGTACGTTGAACTCAAAGGAAAATACTTGACCCGCACTGGTTAAGTATGTGCTGCGATGCAAATCGTGTCGCGAGTCGCGTGTTGGCCTGATTCTTAAAAGAAATACGCGGTAGCATGTGAGGCTGACCAACATTTAGTGCAGCTGAGAAATTAAAAATTTATTCACGTCAAAAGTCGCTACTTGTAGACTGTTGCCTAAGAAGTGAGAAAAAATGAATTTGAAATTATATTTCTGGGTATTTTTCTGGGTTTTCTCTTTGTTCTTCTCATATAAATGCAAATATTTTACATGACCCACTATTCCACATACTCGTAAATGAACTCTAACAGGCACTACTGTAACTAATTATGGTATCTGAGATATTAATTTTTTCCTGTTTAGTATACTAACCACTTAGTAAGGTTCTATTCCTAAGGCTTTTCGATTTCCTTCGGACGGTTAATGTTCCTTCGATGGGACACTACGCATTAACACCATAAAACCAATTTTTGGTATTGGTTGTCGGCTACATCAGTTCATCAAAAGTGTGTGAGTAATGTCCAATGGGACGGATACTAACTTAAAGTAATTGCAATCATACTAACTGAATAAACATGTACCTATACTTACTACCATACCTTTAAATACAGTCGTATTATAGATTAATACTGTCTCAAAAATTTGAGATTGGTTGCAGTTGTCTAAGAGATGCAACTTATCACTGTTGCCTATTTGTTACCTATTTTCTTCATATCGAAGAAGAGAAATAATAATATAAATATAGAATTGGGATACACTTTAATAATAAGGCGTATCAATTACAAAGTAAATTGAAAACTCAAAATCAAATTATAAGACTGACATAATACAGATAAACATAATTGACTCCGCAAGAGGATCTATTCTTGGTGAAAATTACATTTAATTTCCTTAGTATCTACATTATTATCGTGAAATTTATTTCGAGGAGCGTCCATCCGGGAATTCAAAATCAATAAGGTGTAAACTGTTCGCTGAGCTCCGAGGAAAAGTTGCGTTTATTTTGAACAATTTTCGTTTGCCCTAGAGTTAAATTTAGCTGAAATTGTTTCCTTTTCAATCTGTTACCACTTAAACCTAAATTTCGTTTAATACATTTAATTTAATTTCTGTTTGCGTTTAATCACAACCAGGTTTCGCTAAAAACACTTTTCTTATCTGATTATCGAAATGGATTTTTCACATAATATATTTATGAGGCTTAATAGTGAGTAACGTTGCATATTTAATTTTAAATTATATAAACCCCTAAACATTACAATTTTTTACTACATCCCTGAAATTTTGCAAGCTGCGCCAGGAAGGCTATAAGCTCTATGACCGGAACGTGTTTTCTACACGCTCTTAAGGCTACTTGGGCCCCGCTATGCAAGGTGTTAGCGCAATGCTTCTAAAGCCGCAAGATTTTCTAATAACGCTAGCTACTTATTAATTATGCGTTCCATTATGCAAAAAAATTTGGCACCAGCGTGTTAAGACAAATTAATGCGATCGGAATTTGGTATTTTTATATATCATCCTGGATAAACACTTAGCAATTTACTCACCGAGTATTATATCCTGGGAAACCGGAAACTGTCGGAAACACAAACGTTTAACATGCAAACCCAAAACAGATAATCCCTCTTTTTGTAGGAATCAGCCTCAACTAATATAACGTTTCTCGGCGCTTCCTGTTTTTCCGGTGAGTTTAAAAACGGATGCGAACGTACCTATAAATGGGGTGATTTTAAAAAAGCGTTCTGTTTGTTGTCTACTTATGCAAATTTGTACTCTTACACACGTCGTTTGAAGCATGGAAGGGAATGTTTGTTCAATCAGTGTCTTTGTTTACCTGTGTGTATTTCAGGCCAGAGTAATACTAGCCTGAGTCTAGGGTTTATCGAGATAAACTGTGTGATGTGTTGGCATGACAATGAATTGGTATTGTTAGGAGTGTTCGTTTCTGTCACTATAGCTCAGACTCTACGGAAATTGGTGAGGGGTGCCTAAAAGGATACTACTGGGGATTCGGGAGTCTAAAGAACTCGAAACATCCAGACTACGATGCTAGGAAGGGTGACGGTGTGTGGGAAACATTACCCGGTGTTCTCTCGCTAGGCATTACGGTATCTTTTAAAAGCTTCCTCCTTAACCAACAAATGAAGGAACTAATAAGTCTAAACCAAAGTACAAGAGTACAATGTTGGATCACGCTATACGTCTTCCACTGTAAAGAGACAATATACAACACTTAGCAAGCGTTCGATGTGGACGTAGGTACTTATTTTGTAACCTACATCAGGTATGAATGAATACCTGGAATGAATGTTACGTTAACCGCATAAAAGCGGCGGCACCTACCGATAAACGTTTTGGTTTCATTCAAAATCTCACTCGAAAACGTTTACGTTAAACTTTGAATAGTCATTGAATGTTAATATTTCGTAAGACTGGCGTTTTCACGGAGCGTCGGTATGTTTGCCGGATATAAATGTCGGGATACTCGCTGTAGCAAGTTTCGAAAGAGCAATATATGTTTCAATTTCGGCTTTAAAATTTCGTTCATCGTTTAAAATTCGTTGTGAGGTTATAGTAGTAACCTATTATCTTTGTTAAAATGTGCAGTAATAAATAGACGGAATATGATTATTATATTTTTTTTTAACTTATAAGACTAACTTATTGGACAGTTTTATTCAGGAAGGGTCCTGAGTTAAGACGGACTGGGAACTATATAAGCTTCTGCTGAGCACTAGTATCCACTCATAAGGAGAACATTTAAGGCTATAGTATACTCCTCTCGCCAAATGCACAGTAGTTGCTTTCACACAACTCAGAGAATATTATGGACAGCTCTAAGGTGTGTAGGTTTGCTCAAGAAATTGTTTTCACTGTTACAACGATAGTTTATAGATGAAAAGTCAGATACACGTGCCGGGATTTGACTTCAGACCTCTGGAGTGCGAGACTGAAATCCAAATGACTAAGCTATCACTGCTTCTGGACAACTATATTTTGTAAAACACATTTTACAAATACTGTATCTCTAATGTCGGAAATTGAATAACAATAAAGAGTACGAGTGGCAGATTAAAGGAATATTTAAAATAGGTTTAGAGAGAACACGGTGTACTGTAACCTCATTGGCAATTTCCTTCCAGTTCAAAAGGGGCGCCACGAAAAAACAAACGGAGTCGTTTGTGGAATTTGCTCTCCACTTTCCTAAAGTGAAATCGTTATTGTTGTCCTTGACGCAATGGTTTTCAGGGAGCGAGTAATCAACGTGTTTGCGTCGGTATTTCTTAACAATGCTTGTAGGTATTCTAAATTAAACATTTAGCATTGTACTGAGTGAGACCATTTTCACCAGCGTGACGTATGTATGCTTGTATCTTTATTTTAATTACAAATGTCTCTTAATAATTAAGGTTTTATGGTGGGAAGTAGTTGAATGTTGGAAGAGCGGATCAGATTTCTTATTATCTCATTGGATTGTTTTTATTTTGGTTATGATTTTGATCTTCGAAATCCATCTCTCACAAAGTGTTAAATAATGTACTCAGAGCAAAAGTTCTAAAACATTTGATACTGGCAACATGATTTTTATGTTAAATAGAAAAGTTCTGATCAAAGAAATTTATTATCGTTATTCAACTGCGTCATTAGCATGAAAGGCGTTTTATGAACTATTTCAAAGTAAAATGACTAACCCCGTTTAGTCGATTCCGTTACCAAGTGTCGGAATATTAGCCCGTTACGTGTGTGTCGGAGAGTCGAGTTTTGTTTGCTTATCCTCGTTCGCGTGTCGGATCTCGCCAACCCCTCCAATTAAGGGGTACGCAAAGTGCGACGTGTGTACATAAGCTGCCGCCGATATCATAACGCTTATACATGACTTTTAAAACCAGACTAACTTTGTAAATTTGCATAAAAACCGACGCTTTTAAAGCAAAAAACGCAGACTGCTTTAATCACTAATTTTACTCATTTTACCAGGGTACTTAGGTTTACTGTAACTTTCTGAAATTATACGAAGATTCACATCGAAAGTTGGCTTAACCGTAAACAAGCACTTATTAAATTTAAACGTTATTAGTATGTATCTCTATTGCAATATATAAAACGAGCTTTAAAATTGTTATTAAAATAAGCTTTATTTCTTTCGCATTTCTTTCGATACGTTGATAATTCTATTTATTTTCATCTGAACTGGTTATCGTGCAATTGTATTTTCAACACTGTGTGTTAAGCAAACGTTTGGATGTCCGCCAAACATATTTGTATATAACAAATAAATAAACATGTGTATTATCTTCAGAAAAGCAAACCGTAATTATGCTACGTTCCTGCGAGGTTCGGGGAATGTCAGATTAGGGGTAATTAAGTCGCGGGAGTGCAGGCCAGGGCCATTATATGGGATAATGAGGTGTCCAGTCAGCCGCTCTTGTAATATGTAAATTGAATTTTCTGCTTTCCCCCAAAAGGGTCACTAGTTTTGTTCAACGTTCGTTGTTACGCGGTGTTTTGAATAATGAAAAACGCACAGACTGCTTTATTCGAAAATGCGAGAGGGAAAAGCGGAACTGGAGTTTCATTCGTGATTTTGAATATTAAAACTGTATTACGGCGATGTTACGTGGAACGTTTAAACAACATTTTGTTTGGTATATTTACATTTTGTATAATGTTTCAGTTGTGACTGAGTATAAGAATTATGAATAATATGATAATTTTCTAATAAAGTTTTTCGACAAGTTTTTCCTTATCTCCCATTGTGGCATTGCGTCTTCTTTGTTGGCATTCTTCACTGCGATGAGAATTTTTGCATAGCATGGAACATAATCAAATCTTGACACGTCTACCAGTTTTGTAGATAACGCAAGATTTGAATAGTGTTGCGAATGATAAGCGTTTGATTCTACAATAATCCAGGCTTTTTAATATCACTCGCTTTTGCCTGCTATTGTCTGTATCTATCGAATTTCCAAAAACCATTAAATGCATTCATTTTTTTATTAACCAAGAGCGTATAATTATATAAAATTTCAGGTCTGTTTGTCTGTCTACCTTCCAAAGCGACGAATTTTATATAGCAGACATACTTTTATACAGTTGAAAATAGAAATAATTTTTTATAAATAAATTTAACTTCCCTATAGCTGATATTCCTGTGGTTCGTTGCAGTCATCAGGTTAGAGGTTAAAAAAATAATCCTCTGTCATTCTCACCCACAATGCAATACCGCCACAAAAATGTCGTGCAATTTCCACCGCAATCCGATGCTATGGTCCAAAAGAGTCGCTCGGTTTGCCGGAAAATTCCGACGTTCCACTCGCTACGTTGCGTGCTACGCTTTCGTATCGCATGAGCATGGGTACAAAAAAATTGAGGAACAATCAAATATTCATACTGTTTACCTTATATACGGTCGGAGTAGAAAACTTCTGTTCATAATCACCGCACTCTCTCAATGAATTGTATAAAAATATTATTATTATTATATCATCACCCCAGGTCCTTACCGGAGTAGGCAGAAAGCACAGAGTCCCAAATACCTGTCCTTACAAACCTGTCGTGCTTCGTTTACATTCATCATTCTCTTCACGCTAGACGCCGGTTTTCGAGACTCTTCATTAGCCAACACTCTATACCTATACAATTTTTATTTAGGTGACGTTCAACGGACTTAAAATTTTTTATTCGTACTTGTGTTACCTTAACGGCCATTTTACAGATTATTAAATAATTTGTTCCGAAATTCTTACTACTCGCTGGAATTTCGTGAGTTTTCAGAAGGATAAATAATAAATCCATAATTTTCAGATGCGAAAATATGCCAATTATGTTTTTAGGAACATAAATTTATTGTTTGATTCTTATGTTATTAGCCAAAGTTTGCAAATTAATGCTTATGCTGTTCTTTTCTAAATAAGAACTATCTCTTGTGTGAAAAAAAAGTTGTTACGATTATCGTTATTATCTTTTTCCATACTTAACAAAAAGAAAATAAACGTTATTCAGAAAAAGGTTTCCCCTCATTTATCATACGGCTAAACATGTTTATCGTTGGATGGAATTATTTATTTCGTCTTTCCTTAAGAACGCCCTGAAGTACTAATATTTCATACAACATAATGCCTACAGTACTTTGGTTTGGACAATGGACTGTCCGGTCGACCGGTTGACGGAAATGGTTAAATTATATACTAATATAAATTTATTTTCCCATATGAAGACCGATATTTTGTTACAAACCAGGTAGATGTCATCTTTTATTGCCTAATATTATTATTCGAAAAAAATATTTCTATCAATAATTTTATAGGAGCGTTCGACTTACATTCATAAACGCTTATAATTACATAAATGTATACTATCACTTTATATATAGAAAATGCTACGAGAAATTAAGGTTGCTCTGGATTACCTAGATGTACGATAACCTATGTAGAATAAATAAATGAACAACTACAGGCTGATATCCGATCTTATGAAGATTTATCACAATTACTTTCCACATTGATAAATGCGCGTTTTGTTTTTCTTGCTCTCCTTTGATTTGGAATAAATAAATATTCATAGGATATAAATAAGCAGTTGGTAAATACGTAGAACAGATCATTAGACATGCATTGTTATTTTGGTCGCATAACTGACACCCGTATTTACCGTATGTTATTGTTACTATCGCAATTACTATCATGTTTGAATATACATAGTTCTTGATGATATTACGCCAATGTAAGCGTTCGATTAATATATAGTATAAACACGCTTTTTATTTCTATTCATTGCAAATATTGAGCTCGAAAACTTATGGCAACAAGGACTGCAATAAATCAATAATACAGTAAAAACTTGACGCTTTCAATGCAAGATGCAAAGCGTTTCTGGGGTGTTTTCAATATTCAACATTATTCAAGAAGCATTATTTTATATTGAACCCAAAGAAAACTGTGGTAACTTCAGTCCAATACTAACTCGACTAATTTAATAGCCAAGTTCGCAAGCCACACAATACTGAATCTAGTTGATTTTGCAAATGTCTGAGCACAGCAGTATTCTCCCTCGATTCAAAAATTGATTATATACATATTTTTCAATAATTGTGACGGATATTTGCACGATAACAATTTCATGTTGGACATTCTTCAACAATAGTAAATTTATGATTTCGGTATACATGAGATCGTTTAATATTATGAGTTTAATATATAGATAGGTACGTTCGAAATGAATTACGGCAATGAGGTGTCGAGGAGGGCTGTGGGGTGATTGATTGATGTGTGATTGTGAAATGTGATTCTTATACTGAGCTGAAGGTTACTAAATGATGTCGTCACTGTTTAGTGTCCAAAATTGGCACATCACTGCTTTTAAATTAAATTTTTTCTTATTACCTATATTAATGAGTTTACACAAATAAAAATGGGTAGGTACCTGATATTTTTGAACAACCATTATATTAGAGGTCCCTCTTCCCTGTGGATGATATAGATATCCATCATTTATGATTATAATTCTGTCCTTTGAAGTTTGTTCTATTAACGACTAACTGAAGAATTTTCTTACAGAATAGAGCTTATGTTCTTATTATGATACTGTTAAGTCAATGGGATCTTGATAGTAAAAGAGGAGACTGTTGTCGGATATAATCATTATTTAAATTCCAAAGTTATTACGCCAACAGTAAGCTTCTAAATCAAAATGATAAAATTAGTAAGAAAAAAAATCCTGCTCGATTTTTTACTTTTTAAACAGAATTAAAAATAAATTGTTCTAAAATTCAATGATATTCGTAACGTAAAATGTGTTCCATGTCACCCACTGAGCGCGGCGTGTGATGAGATTCGACGCTCAACAGGCACCGAGCTTATTTACATGTGAAAGAGTGCGACGTAGAGCGCTTATAAAAAGCTAAGTGTGTTATTTCAAGGATTTTTTACCTGGAATTTTCAGGTAAAATGTATTTTCAACTTTGATTCCTATCCGATGCCTTTGGAACTTGCGACTAATACCTAACATAACTTTAAGTTGTTTTCGTCAATGACAAAATAGTTTATATAGGTAAGTAGTTATTATTAGTAAAATCCTTTTTGTTCTCTTAATTTAATTCGGAAGAGACTTTGCCGAATTCAAATAGACATTAGCCGACAGGCCTGATCGAAAGTGACGACGTGACCCAAAATATAATTTGCTCGTCTAGAACGGCAAACTGCCTTGAAATGTCCCGGATTATACCAATCAGGAAACTCTGACGGCGGGCGATTTAATTTTGTAGTTCAGAGCTTTGGAATGTCAAATAGACTCAAGTTCTATTATAATGTTTGTATATCGTTGTGCACCAGCCAGGACGCATTAAATAAACACCACTAATATGATAGCATTTAGAAAAACTATTAGGAGCAATTATTAAATTAAAAATCGTAAATTAAAAATACCTTTATATATGTATATTGTTTTGTGGTTCAGGTATGCGGTTCCTGAAATTAAATTGTTCTTATATGAAATAACTACCCGACCTCATATAGCTCAATATAAAACAGAGAAAAAACCAAACCTTAGATTAACTTCGCACCACTCATCAAAGGTAAGCCGAAAAGCAATGAATTTTTTATTGCTTTGATGAAAATCTTTAATTCATTTGGTGCCTTTTTTAAAAGTCGTGATCAAAGTTGAGATATCCAACAGGCTCTTAATATAGATTTGGGAGATAAATGAAAGCAATTCATGGCTTACTCGAGTGCTATTATTCGAGTCTCACGTACAAAGTCAAGACGAGCTTACTACAACAATAAACGAGTACATAAATATGTTGTAATTGATTTTTTATGATGATCAACAACTGCTTAGTCCGCCACCACTTCCCTAATTCATTAGTTGGTGATAAGATATAATATTTGGATTTAGGTGGTCTTTACTTATTATTTTGTTGTGTAGTTACATAACTTTATGAAAATGTAACTTAATGAGGGACTTAAAAGTTTAAACTTCTATCATCTTGCGCCGCTGAAGAATAGAGAAACGGCCAAAAATTAAAGTTACGCAGAACGAAATGTGAAAGCAGGTTGACAAAGAAACCTGTCTAAGTTTTTAACTGTTCGGGGTTTCCTCCAAGCGTATAGCTCTTTGGATATTCTCTTGGCGAAATAGAGCTCTTTGTAACAGATGCTATATTAAATATTCGATTGAATAACCGGCTCGTTGGCTGTGTAAAAATTTGACTTTTAATTTTCCATTGTCGGTTCGGTTGTGGCTCTGTAATGGAATCAAGCAGCCGGGTCACGTCGCGACCCCTCAAACGGCTGACGGTGGAAGATAAACTTTACCTCTCATTGTCAATTTCCTTGAGTCTTGAGGGCCCTTCGGACGCCCGGAAAGAATGAAAGAAAAGTACTTTCAACGACTTAGTGTTGACTTTTCAAATGGTGCGTTAGGTCAATGTACGCTAAATATTAGTATCCAATTCTGGCTGGCTCGGAAGACATTGTTTATAGAATCATTCATCTGTCAATGTCAATCTTTATGACTTGACTTTATATTTATTTAATTATTGTAAACCTTGAGTCATATCACTATTTAATAGTCACGTTATGGACGTCATTACAATATGTACTTTAATGACTTCAAAAGTGATCGGACTGGAGCAGTCGATTCCAATCAAAGTTAGATTGGCTAGCTTGCCGCTTTCACAAAGTTTTAATCAGCTAAGTTCATAGATACCAGCATCAACATAATAGTCTTGTATTAGCTGTATTAGAAGTATATAATCAATTGTCCTGATTTTCGGTCGAATGTTCGTTCGTTAGAAAATATTTATTTCTTTATTTTGCTTATGCTCCGAATTTGAACAATTTCATTAAAAGAGAGACATGTGTATGCGGAAGGCCATATCTCTGTCAGGTTCGTTTAAATTGAATATTCCACAGATAGCAATGGGGACGATAGATCACTCGCGACCAATCGTGCAGGTTGCGCATTAGGCCCATATGTCAGCGGCGGCCGCGTCGACAAAAAGCAGTGGCACGCTCGTGTTATGTTAAACTACGAATTGATTTCCAAAAGGAGACTCTTTGAGATAGGTCTGTTTTTTAACGCCACTTCGCAAACATGTGCGCCGGGCGACATATTGCTTTTTTCATTCGTTTTATATACCCCCTGTCGGGTTTTCGCTTTAGTAGGCATCGATATTGGTTTTTTTTGCTTGTGTAAAATGACTACACCGTGTTTGGTTGTGAAGTCAAAGATTCAAAGGGTAAATAAAATTCATTTTTGTATACACACTGGGAAAGATAAGTAGGTATTTGCTAGTAATTGGGTTTCCAGCTTTTTTGCATTCTAAATATAAAAAAACAGACAATAATTATTAATATGTAATAGCCTGTATAAATAGCATGTGTATATTATACATTAAATTTTTTAGATTTTTTTGGTAGATTTTTTTCAATGTATTAACCGACAATGATTTTATCATGAAGTCCCTAACGAAGCGAAACTTTACAAAAATATTAAACAGATAAAAAATTATTTACTTACACTTTGAACGAGTTTCTGTAGTCAGTTTGTCAAAAAATCGGCGCGCGGGAATCGCCAATTTTTCGCTTTGTGTGTTATCTGTTTATTTATAAAATAGTTTAAATCGTTGATTCCAGGTGAGAACATATTATAACATAAAGCTTGTGATGTTTATTTTGCTTGGTGCAGGTTATGAGTGCCTTACTTATCGACCTACAACTACATGCATATAACAACTTCCCTACGACTGATTTTTATCAGTCAGCTCAGAGTTAGCTCCAGGTAGAAACCTGGAGCTGACTCCACAACGTTATTACTAGACTTATTTGTGCAGTTTCGGATTAATAGCTAACTCAAATCTTAATAGTTTTCAAATTACCTTGCAAGGTTACGACAAAGCTTACGTAGGTACATACATAGGTACTGCCATTTAACTATGACAACTGGGATCGACTGATTAATGTGTCCTCCACGGTAAGGAACCGCTTGTATGAATTTGTTACAAACTCCCACTTATCCCAGAGCCGACCCCACGCTGTGTTACTTAACATAACAAATAGCTTGCGATCTACCACCGCCTTAGGCTTGCGACTACTTATTCATTGTTTTAAAATTTTATTCTCCACTAAACTTTTATTCTAATGCTTATCAAGGAAATAAAATATGCTAGCTCAACAGTAGGTAATAATAAGTTCATTTCTCAGAGCAAACTTTAGACTTTAGAAGTGAGCAGTTCACATCCGATTTGATTAATATGAGGAAGCATTTGAGTCGTCAAATTACTAACCATCATTAAAACTAGGAATTGTGTTGCAACTTGCGTTGGTAAATAAGCTCTACAATATAGTAAATGAATGCAACCATTTCTAAACATGTGCGCTTTAATCAACTTTTTTCAAGTCTCATCTAAAACCACGTCTTAGTTTTATAAATAAAAAGCAACATAATAAGTAAAATGTTTTGTATTTTTGTACAACTCTTTGTAGATGTTATCTATACATCAAATTGTACGAAGACGAAAATGAGGTGAATACTCAACTAAACTTGTCTTATTCACTTGGTACAAGTCTTAGCGGTCATGTTAAACGCCGGCAATAAACATGGGACCCTCGACACGCCGCTACAAATGGACTCTTTACGTCTCCATCAAATATAAAACTGTCTTGATTCTTTACCACTTTTAGCAAGTGCAAAAACTTTAGAAAATCTTTTCATATGTATTTCCAATAGTCAATTATATTTCTCGAAATTTCCATAGTTATAGTAACTGAAGTTGAACTTGTTCAGTTCAATTTATTACATTAAGAAAAAATTTCGAGGTCCGCAAAACCAAATAAAATCACCAGTATCGTTTATTACTGTCGGACGTTTTCGTTTTTGACGTAGGTATACAAAGTTAAGTTCAAAATGCATCATAGACAAATGTTTGCTCATCCGCAGTAAGGTTTAGTGGAGTAGAGCAATTGATAAAGTCCTCAGTAGTTTGTTAGAAGTTGCGGCCACTGCTCCATATCAAGAAGTGCTGACAATGCGCTATGTTACTCGCCCTGTGTTATATTTAACTTTCCAGCGCTTTACGCTTGATTTTTTTTTTCTTCTCGCAGCACACAGCGGCTTTTCCGTTCAACGCTCGTTTTTCGTTTACTTCTATTCAACGTCCGCATTGTTTACATTCGAACAAGCGCTACTTTGTAACGTAGGTTTGTTCGACAAACGGGATTTTTTCGATTTGCGTAATGGTTTGTAAGATACAATCTGCCCTGCCCGAGCAACAAACGGGAATTACAGAATTGGCGATGGAGACCGGTATTGCGGCCATAATACGCGGCAGGGAATCGAGGCAATTCATAAAGAAAATTAATGCTGTAAGTGGTTAAGCTCAGCTATCATTCAAAATAAGTGAGCTCCATAAAACTCGTTTTAATACTTTATTTCAGCTTAAACTTCCGTGCCGTTTAAATTATTTGTCCGCGGAGGCTGGAGTCGGTCCAAATTAAATTATACGCAGAAAATGTTCAGTCACATTCGTTAATTCATTGTAATTTCCGTTTTAGTGATACGTTTAGCTTAAATGTTGTGGGCTTTTATATTATTAGCTTATTTGAAAGTTATTACTAGTGATTCGAATTAAAACTGAATCATTATGTTCCTGTGGCAGGTCAAAATGTATTTTAATCTTAAAAGTGATTGTTCATTATACGAAGTGCTATCGATTGTCAGAGCATTGTATGACATTGTAGACTGAAAATAAATAGGCTTACGTCGCTCGCTCTACATCAAAAGCCCCGCTCGAGACGCGAAATGGGATATTTTCGGAGTCAACTAGAACGATCCACAATCTGTAATAGCTTTTATGGTTATGTCTCCATTACAGTAATATTTCATTTTGTGACGTCACTTTCACTGCAAATGGTAAATCAGTGTCCGTTTATATATCGGTATACGAATTGCAGTCTACTAATATTATGAATGAGCAAGTGTGTTTTTTGTTTACTTTTACTTCTTTCATGTCATAACAGGTCACTATGATTTTTGGTATGTAGGTAGTTCAAACACTGTAAAGTGACTTAGGCTACTTTATAGTAGGTAACACTACTCGTATTACTTACATAATATCTCATTTCTACGGAAAAAAAGGTTTAATCAAATAAACACGAAACCATGGTCAAAATCTTTACAAAAATAATGTATTCTTCTAATATTTTTTGTTGGTAAGCGTATTGTAGTGTACATAAATTATATACATATAAATGTATACTTTGATACAAAAGTTTCATTATTGTTTAATTAAAAAAGACTATTTGAAAGCGTTATTTTTGCAATATATATAATATTTGAAATAGAATAGTACAAATAAAAAAAATAACAATAAACAGGCGAAAATAATATAAAAATAAGAGGACCTGAAAAAAAGATAAAATTAAAAAGAGTCAAGTATATTTAAATACTTCAGTAATGCTAATCATTTAGTAAGCAGTTTTCAGTATGTAATTAGTATCCATTAATTAATTGATGTATGTAAAGTTCTTTGCATTTCTACTCTAACTTCGTTCTTATCTTTTGTCTTCTTTTATCTTATATTCCTTTGTTGTGTAAGTGCTTTAGCACTTACTAGTAACAATGTACTCTGAGTGATACCCAATACTCGAGTAGCAGCTGTATTCCGTACGTGCATGGTACATCAGCGATACTCTTTGTGCCTCAAACATTCTTTTTTTGTTGTCCGTTCAGATTACTATTTATATTCAATAATTGAAACATTTGTACATCAAAGAATTATGCCGACATCCTTGCAATTGTACCCGTTCGTTAACTCTAAAGCGATGAGTACACGGTGAACTATTGTGTATTGCATAGGTAAAAGGGTAAAGAAGTTTTATTACAAAATTGCCTTTGGCATAATACTGAACAAGGAGTGAACTTTATTAGTGCGCGCCTCCCGCAAGAAATAAAATAAATATCATATGGAGTGCTCACATAAAAGAATTCGTAAACGCTAAACGTTGAAATTAAAATGAGAACATCAAAAAACATAATACTTGAAGAAATAGGAGCGTGGGGTGTAAGTGACGTTTGATCAATTCGCCGCATTAAGCATTGAATCTTTTTCTGCTACCTACTGAACCAATTAGTCTCGGTTATAGCCGGAATCGCTGCCATTAATTTAATCAGAGTCTAATTTGGAAGATCGAGAACCACGTTTTATATGCCTTTTAATTTTTTTAAGGAACGATTTATATTTTATGCGCTGCAAATTATTAACATTAGTCTCTTTGTCGTGTTGAGTATAGAGTGATTGTTATTAGGTATACCTTTAACGAGAATAAACTTTTATCAGGTTATACATTAACGTTTCTCTACTTCGTTGGGACCTGGCGTTATGGTATAATAATAATAAATATTCATTAAAGTGCATTGTTAAGTCTGTAGGCTCCGCTGTGCATATTAACATTCAAAGTGATAAAACAAAATTAGTATCTCTTATCTGTATCTCTTAATTGTTTAGCGATTCAAGCGGGGGTCCTTGTAATATACCAAATAGTCGTTCGTGTCTTTCGTCAGGCAATTGTGGATTCAATTAATAAAAACCGGCAAAGCGTGCTGTTGCTACGTTTTAATGTACTTTTATTAAAATTGCGCCAATATTGCTGGCTCAGCTTAATTACTACCTACCAAAAATGACCTCTGTTTTGGTGTCCAAATAATATTTAGCCATGGAAATGCGCTGTTTTAGTAACTAATAACAAAACATAGTTACTGTTTTTATTCATTTCTTTATCTTAATTATTGCACTTTTGTACTTTTTATATAGTATACAAACATGATATGCACGATACAGGCGATGAAAAATTTTGATATGCGAACAAAATTAAAAACTTAGCATTTTATGCTTAGCATATGTTAGGTTAGGTTAGGTTACATGTATAAAACACTTCAGCTGGACCACGACGTTTGTGTGACGTGTTATTCGGTGTACCTATATAACTACATATAACTTATGATATGCACTTTACTTGGCTAGGTACTCCGGCGATGTAGCATAAAGTCACGAGTATTCGCGCGTTAATACAAATATACACAATATATCGGAATCAAGAAAAGAATCCTCCAATACACGTATTTGTTCACTTAAATTCCTCTGTAAATCTTTTCCCTGCCAGCATATATCACTGCTCAATAAATCGGCTTAATTCCAAAAGATTAGTAACAAACAAGATAGATATCACAACAAAGGAGGCTGTTAAGGAATCACGTGCCAGATTCACATAAAAAGCGATTCGAACGTGAAACGCAACCGCTTAACTTTTAAACCGTATACGTGATTCAATTTAGAAGTTGTATCTCGTCGTGGCAAGCTCGAAAACTGTCTCCAAGCCATTCAACTTTTCATCCATATTTTAACGGCAATGCCTCTGAGTGGCTCCCACTTTGAAATACTTTTTCCATCAGCTCTTCTTCGCGGATTTTATTTGTTTATCCACGTTTATATTTTGTTACCAATTCGAGACATACCTATATATTTATCGCCTGATCCTTAGAAAAAGTTTATTACATATCAAGGTAGTATGGTACAAGGCACTGTAGAGTAGCACATTATACGCGCATATGTACTATATGATTTTCCTATACTTATCGTTATGATTTTAAAACCTCAATGAAGGTGAATAGTTTGTGATTAGCTTCAGCAATCGCCTTCCTGAAAGCATTAAATCTAATTACTACAACGAGTAGTCAATACCAAAACAACACTTTTTATTTAGTGTTTTCCGAAGTTATATCCTCAACAAAATATTGCAATAAAAATTATAATTGGCACGATTCCACACACGGCTATCTGATTCCTATTTAGGCAACTAAATATCTGTGTTCTGGTAACCACACCGCTGCTAAACATGAATATACACATAGTGTATAATAGTTCAATAGAGATTTTTATTACACGCAGACACAAAACAAATAAATGTGCTAAACATATTTTTTTGTTCTGGGTTTGAACCCTACTATCTCCGGTTTAGTAAAGTCTCTAAGCACTAGACCAATAATCCAGCCGAAAAAAGAATTGATTAAATATTAATATATGTATATATGACGGAAAATAAAGTAGGTGTGGTATAAAAAGTTGTAGTAATTTCATCAGAAATTTCTATGAGCGATAAACGCTGAGTAAAAGCTCGTTACTGTTTAGCGCATGATAGACATTTGTTTTACTAAAGGCCTCAGTGAAAGTTTTCAAACAATGTGTATTATGAGTTAAAGCCTCACAAACTAATTTAATAAACCATTAAAGCTATCTGGACCAGGGCTGGCCATAGTGATTTATAGCAATATGAGAACATTAAAAACGCATTATGAAAACATGACTTAGGTCGGAAAATTTAACAGCGCTACATAACCTGTAGCAAGTGATTTGTATACCAACTTAATAGAATAAATGTTCTCTGTGTAATGTACGACCGACTTTTTCAAAATTATGGCTGCTCAAGCCAAGCTTGCTGTGTAATTTGAATTATTCGAGACATTGTGGATATTATTGTAAGCATATGAAAGGCTTTTCAACTTTATGTTACATGGTAGTTGGTAAATATTAAGTCTCTTAGTTCTTAAAAAAGAAAATGTGTTAGAATAAAAAAAATACTATAATTTTTATTTGATCGTTATATTCTGCTACTGCCTTAAACATACATAGTTTAATATTCATAAAGTTATTATCACAATGTTAATATTAGTAGTATAAGCTGTAGTTTGGAATTGTCGATCTTAAATCTTCTACAAGGTTTCACCAGTTTTGATTAGTCTTACTGAATCCTATCGGTTAACAAATGAAACCAAATGGTAACAAGTAAACAAAAATCTATAAAAAAGCTTTCGAAACGTTGCGAAGCCTTTTTATGCAATATTTTTTAAATCACTTATTACAGAGCCGTAGTCCTGCAGCGATAGTTTAAATTACTCATTATGGACCTATAGTACGAAGGTACAATTGACGTACAGGTAAATGCAAAGCTTTTAGCGTAGCTTTTTTAAGCTTAAAGCGTTTTTAATCCGACCTCCGTATGTTCGTTAACTTAACGGTATGAATTGAACAATTCATTTATTTATCTCATTAAGTGTTCTAGTATTTAAAATTTATTTTTGTGTAAAATTTTGGAATTATTAACAAGTATAAATGATTTCGGGTTATTACAGAGCAAGGCTTATAAGAATAAAAAATTGAAGTGCCGACTTGCGGGACCGATCTAGCAAGTCCTCTCAGGGAACCAGTTTGATTCGACAAATATAAACGTAACAATAGTCTTGGCCGTGATGAACTACATTTTACCCTCGGGCGGAGCAACTATCGAATTATGTGTACATACTCGTATGTGTCTATGTATGTATAAGGAAAATGAGAAGATGGAAGAATGGTTTCAGTTTTGCACGATTAGTTTCCCCACTTCTTTCTTATTTTCGTCTAGTTAAGATTTCCTTCGGAAATAACGAAATTGATTAAACTTTTGATGGTAATAAGCAAAGTTCCGAATAGGTTCTCCTTATTGTTTTCTTCGGTAGGTGGCGTGAGTGTAGCGATTGTGTAAGTTAGGCGGCGGCAGTACATACTCAAGATAGTTTAATTATCTTGCAATACAATTTATGAAATCATATAGTATTACTAAATTTAGGTTAAAATTGTACACTTAAACTGAAGATCCGTATTTAATGTCGATGTAACAGTTTCTTATTCAATGCCCATGAAATTAAATACGCTATTTACAATAAATACCAGTATTTAAAACGTTTGTCTATCTGTTGTTTGTTTAATTTAACAATTTAAGGTCATAGGACACCGTGGTGGCAAGTGTAAATACTAAGGAGTTTATAACGGTGTTTTTGTTCATCATTACGGCAACAGAAGATTTGTAAGCTTTGTAAACTTAAAGGTGTGAATGGGTTTTAATAAAATAGTGCACAAAAAACTTTAGTAGGGATATTAGAATAGCTTATTTGGATGATTCAAGTACCAGCGTATGTTAAGTAAATAATATGTACATGAATGTAGACAATAATTATGCCAAACGCTCAACTTGGCAGAAATAACGTGCCTTGAAATTGCAGTAGATCTCCGGTACAAAGTCTTACGCTCGTAGTCGACGCCTCGCGTTTGATTAAAGAAGCTTTGACGACACACGCCTCTTAGGACAAACGGCGTGTGCTTTAGGATCCGTTAAATAGACCTCTTATTTTAACACAAACACGTAATTTTCTCTTTAGATAATAATTAATTTGTACGAACAACAACGATGCTTTATACAACATCACTTCAATAAAGCTCCTTCAAATATTACTTTAGTATACGGGTCTGGTTTCATAGACAGAAGGTTTCAAGGCTATTCCTGGGCAAGAGTAGACAGCTTTATGTGGAACTCATAAGGCATCCAGGTTTCCTCTCGATGTTTTCTTTACGGATAATGCGAGTGACTTTTAAATGTCAAGTTATAAAAGGGAACTGTTTTTACCCGTGTTTTAAACATTTATGTAGAAATGTGTTATTTTAACCTACAATTACCGTCTTCCATACTGTCACGGATGTGTTACAAGTTGCAATACGGTGGAATAATTTGTGTGCTCCCTATGTTAATGTATGCTCTAGTAAATACTGTTCAGAATGGAGAACTGTACCGGGACTACTGTTTTGAGGTAGATTTGTGTGCTAAGTTTTACGGCAGTCCAGCGACATAGTGTAGGTACTTTGCACGTGTGTGCATAAAGTGCATAAAGAACCTTCTAAGATTTTTTCTAGTAATTAAGTTGTGGATATCTTTCAACGAGTGTGATTATAGCTTTATGGAGAGTTATTGTGCGGCGCAAGAGGTATACAAAATATCATTGTACAGTTAGATTATGCGCCTAAATAAATAGATGAATTAACGGACTATACAACTCTTTTGACTGATGGATTTATCAAACGCTTTGTATGATTTTGTGTAAAAGGGGCGAAAAACAAATAACCAGGTAGTAAATATTGAACTACACCTGCACTTGAACTTGAATATTTCGATGATACTTTATGTTAACAAACAAATTGATGATTGATAACACTATAATATTAGTATGCTGATCTATTGCTCTTTGGGGATGCTATTAAATTAATATTACTCTGTGGTTTTTACATATTGCAGAGCGATGATAAAAATGGTTCAAGGCAAAAAGATGTAACCTAGAAAATGCCTAACATACATAGGCGTATATAAGACGGTACAATAGATGCAGCTATTTCAATGTTGCATTCTGGATAGCCTGCAGTCACGGCCGTTTACATTGTCAGTGACAGCTCGGCTTTTTCGCTTTGTTGAATAAATCTGTATAATCTTCGTGGCAAACTCGCATTTCTTTGCACATTTTTATATATAATGTATTCAATATAACAAATTCTATACCTACAAACAAGTAAATTATTTCTGTTTAGGCAGCTTATTAGGTAGTTCTAATTACCTACTGCATGTAATAATGTAATCAATCCATTTTTTGTTGTAACATTTCAAGGAAATTTATTGAAATAAGCATAACTGTTGATTGTGCAAATTATTATTAAAAATATAATTAGATGTTTTCGTTAAAATAAGGTCTTTCACGGATTCTAAAACACACGTTCTTTGGCTTAAGAGGCGTGTGCATTCGGGTCGCTGTCGTAAATGAACTACAAATACAAAATGTTTATTTGCTGGACTTCGGCACACATAGATGTGCCTACTAGGAGAATATTTACTAACCAATACTAACTGCACTTCTACTACTAACTAACATGTACTAACTCGCTAATATTATTAACAATCATATTCCGGTAATCTCGTTTTTAACGAATACTAATAAACTAATTCTCATAAACATGAATTCACAGTTACATTTATTGGAAGTCTTATTAGTGGAGTGGAGTCTTATTCGTGTTTGATTTTAGATATCCATACTTATGACTGCTGCCTGCTCGTTTATTATCTCTTATCCCTTCGCATAAAAAAACAGAGAAACAACTTACAAAGGAACATACATACATAGGTACTAAATCCGGGCTTCATAGGCGTACAAAAGAATTATATTGTTTCAGGATGTAAATATAAATTTATATTAACTAATCATCAGGTTATCTTTGTTTACTAACCTATCACTGCTTATACACCTTATTTTGTAATATTAAGTGACTTCTATTAAAATATATGCTTGTCTCGACGTACTTACTGCCTTTAATATTCACTGTCAATTTGAACGAATTTTTATTTTTATTTTGGTTCAACCCTTCGCACTACCGGAAATCAATGTTTAAAGCTATTTACGTAGGCAGTTACTGCTGTTTCAGTAAAGCATCAAGTTTCCTTTGTAATACAAAATTCGTTAAACGTTATACAAATTTATTCGTAAATGGTTAAATTATTGCAGGAATACTGAAATTTGAATGATTTTATCTTTATTCATGTCATAGGAGAATCTGCAAAAGTAATGTATATTGTATACATTTTTACACCCAAAATACATGGAGTACTCAGTATTTTAATGTTCTTTTTATTGATACCCAGAAGAGTAGTGTTATTGAAGTTACTTAGATACATGTATGACTGGATCGTCGGTTCAGGGGTTAGTAAATCGAACTGTTGAACCGGGAAAGGTGAATGAGTAATTAAATAAAACGGTTTTAACTGCTGTAATCTGATCGAGATTTACATCGCCATATACAAAGAGTAGGCAAGAATTGGGGTCGGTGCAGACTTGTGCAAATAGTAGCTTGGTTGCTAAACTTCCTCGGCGTACGCGAAAATTAATCCAGAATTCCTAGCATAAGCCGTCCAACAATAGCTGCACTCTGATAGGAAACTAGCGAGCTGCGAAGCTGAAGTGTAAACGCTATTTTATTGTGCAAGTTCTGTTTGTAACAATACTCTATAAGAACAGCAGATATAGAATCACTGGACGCGTCAGTACAAGCTTGCGTTATAAATATTGTTATTGTGCTTTTTAAATGGAATCAAGGGCGCTTGTTAGCGCGCGTCAACTTGTCGTGTTCGTGAAGATTTTCACTTCGCTTTAAATATCTTTGCGTTCTTTTCATAACATTTTATTTCACGTTAAACTAGTTGAGTTAGAAATTATGTAAAATGAAAGGTAGATAACTTTTATTACTTCACAATAAATTAGGAAAAACTATGTTTTTTTCGAATATACCTAATTGTCCGCGATCGGATGAATTTTCTGATAAATATGTAGATGGCTAAATAATTTTTATATAAAAACCGTATAATTTTATATAATCAATGATTAATATATCGTTAGACAATAATCATTGAAGGATTTAAGGGTAGTATAAAAACATCCTGAATACGGTATGGCCGTTAACGGAGATACAATCTGAGATGGAGCAGCGTGTTGTAGCATGCACAGGGCTTTCCACTGCTGGGGGTGAGGCTCACCTTCAACGGTGGGACGAAAAAATCTAGTAGCTGATTTAATTTTACCTAATTTTGCCAAATTTCGTTACATAATCTTTACCCGAGCCTACATAATAGTATTGTATATCAATTTTTTGTTATGTGATTAAAAAATAGTTTCTAAGTGATTTTGCACTTTATTATTGTATTTATAATTTAATCGGTTTTAGATCCGTGTTGTTAGCGATATAGCATCTGTGCCATGGTCACGACTGTTGCAAGTGTTTGTTTGGGATCTGAACTAACTTCGGCCCAGCCACTTAGGGAATATTTGATGTTACTGGCTTGTTTTGGCTAATTTACAAGCGCATTATTGAACTTTCTATTGTTTCCTAATAAATAAATCGATACTGCCATCAAATAAAAATAATAAAACGACAAAACAGCCTGTACATTACATTCGTACGTATGATACATGGAATTATGAATGGAATAAAGAATTTTCCTGATCTACATAAACAGAGGACACAAAAAGAATTATCTCTAAAATAGCAGTTGGTCATATTATTGATCACCAAAGCAATATTTCTAAGCCCGCCTAACATTTATTAAATTGTGTGTTATTACGCAAAGAAGCCCGGGTAAAAATGGTGTGGTATATGTTCGATAATCGCATTGTAGGAGAAACACTTAGGAAAAATTAAGCTAACTAAGACTATTTGGTCACATACTTTCATGCAATAATGGATGAAGCGACGTCTTTACAGGTTATTTTGTCCGATATGATGGCCGGAAGATTTCAATATGCGGCGTATTTGAAATATCTGGAAGCGGTCGCGTTCCTCCTGGGTCGTGTCTGACGAAGCCAGGGCAATCAATTAAATTGCTCCAATAAAATATTAAATTAAATTCCTATCTCCATCGTTCCTTCATCGAACAGTCATGTATTTCGATATACTAGACGATATTTATTGTCCCAATAATAACAAATGAACGTAACAAAATATAGGACACAACAATTTTTACATAATTGAATTTATCACATTGTTATATTTTAGTTAGGATTTAAATTTATCACCTAATAAATAAATTGTAATTATAAATGTCACTTTGAGACAACGTTTTATTCGTCACAGAAATGTTTAAGTGATCCAGTAAATGATGAAAATATCATAAATGCATCATATGTATTTGATCGAAATAAGTCACACGTGCACCTAATAAAAGTAGGTGGTCAGGAGCTTTATTTGTTGGAAAAAGAAAAAAAACGTTTATGTTAAAACACTAGTACGATATGAAGGTAGACAGACTATTCTTCAATAATAAAAAAATGTTCTATTCAATATAAAATGTTTTATTTCTATACAGTGTTGCGATAGATATAACAGATGTGATTGGCAATATTAAATTTCGGACCAAACAACGTTTCAGTCTTCTTGGAGCAATGTTAGAGCGAATTTCCAAGAAAGTTGAATGATAGGTATAGGTAAACAAAGGAATGATGTCTGCGTAGCTGATTTCCAATCCTGTTACCGACAAAAGATCGTTGCTCGTTCGATGGAATAAGAACGATTTGTTTCTTGTTTCATTTTCTGTAAATGGCAGAACCAACATTGAAACGTTTCTGTGAAAGCTTTCAGTGAATTTCGTGCGTCGGAATAAAGTGCCGTTACTTGCTTTATACTGGGCATGTTTTATGATTGTTAAATGATTAACAGAATATTAAATGTTAACGTTTACTTTTGCTGTTTCCTGTAGTTATTAGTTTTATTAAATTAATTTGGTTTCAATGAATGGTCTTAAGCATACATATAGTATACGTAATCATAGATATCCACTACGGAACCTCATTAAAAATAATGTGATAAGCTTTACAAGTAACTGTGTAATCGCATACAAATTTTAATTGTGTACTGAGCTTAAAGATAATAATAATAGGTAAGTATGTATATAGGATTGTTACAACGGCCGTAGATAACTAGATAATAATGGTTTGCTGACACAGAAAATGAAATACCAAGTAAACAGAAGATGCAATTTTTACTACATTTCGAACGGAATACAATTAGAACATATTATTTTCTTTTTGTGACACAAGTTAGGTAAACAGACAGAAATTACCAAAGAGAAATTATGTAACTTCTATAGTTTTCTTCGTTTTGACAGTTTCAAATTAGTAATAATGATAATTTAGTCCCGATATATTTAGATATAAGATGATTAATTTTATAATTATGGTTAGCGCAGTGCTGCATCTGAAGGTACAATACTAGTTAGGGTTTGGTTTAAGTATCTAGAATTCCAATGTGTTACATCGATAACGTAGCAGTTGCTTGACAAAAGTGTTATTTAATATTTTATGAATAACGTATATCACTGAAAGCAAATGAATACAAATAAGTTTCGATTTAAAATTTTACTTTTTCGAAAATCGGATATATCACTCCCCTTGCAACAAAATACGAGAATATTTCCACTCAAACGCAGAAGGGAAAATTGGTAGAGTTAAATACAAATACAGCTATCCGTGCTGTTTGATTTTATAATTTGACTAACATACGTACTTTTATTTTTAAGTCCAATCAACTTTTCTTAAAAATATTGCTTCACTGAGCTTAATGTGAATATAAGGTAGTTTTATAAAATAATACTGGAAGTATCGAAACGTAGGTACGATGTTGGTGGTTAAATGAGTCGACGAGTAGAAGAAAATGTGGGTAGTTTTGTTGTAAAATATTTACATACGGTCCAGAAACAGTAGCAACGGATTGAACTGACAATCTTATGTATAACTTATCTATAGTCAACTTTTGTTTACTTTTGAGGGTTTGGTTTTGAGGGTTTGGGATTGGTTGGGAATGATTTATTCAATGAACGTTCCAACATTGGTCTGTATATTTCATTGTTATCGCAATGTTAATCGCTCTCCCCAAATGCCCTATTTTCTTAGGTCCATAATTAATCGACTTTTAATTGCCAACTATTTTCATGTTGTGTGTATGAAATTACGCAATAATAATTCAAGTTCTTTGAGTGTGTCCACACGCTGCAGTGGTACTCAACAGCAGGTGCACTTTCCGCCCATTTGCCATTTCATTAGCATAAAAAACACATTCCGCTTTAAGCTACATTTATGCAACTTGTAAACTTCAGACAGATTGTTCACAATCTACGCACAACTGCATCGGATATGGGGATTGGTTTTCGCATACAAGTTCTCCGCTCGCTTCAGGTATTTAGTACATATTTGATTATATATCAATGTTTGATATGTATCGTATACGGTATCGAATATTCAAATATTACATTACATAACTTACAATTATACTAAAGCCCCATTCCTATTGTTACACAGTAATCACTGTAGGTACGATGCACACATTTGATCACAATCATGCATTATGAAAAGGTATGATGCGGCTACGATATAGCATCCTGTGTAGTAACGGTAATCAAATTTCGTTTAAAAAATCCTAGGTTGTTATTTTCAGGAAAAAAAGCGCAGATAGGGTATTGCAATCTTTTTTTTCCCAATCTTTGGCAGTCTTAACTAGGAACGTGCAAAAAAATATGCCGGTGACCAGAGGTGACCACCAGAATGGTGTGGTGAGTGAGAGTGGTGAGTCTTAGTCTTCAAGAGTGGGAACGCATCCGTCATCGAGCTCTGATAGGATCAGCACTGTTAGGAGTCGGTTGCAGATGTATATGAGCGGCAGCGGCCGTTTCTGGCGGCTTCCTGCTCGGTTGCTACTCTCAAAAAAAATAAAAAGCGCGTTCCTAGTTTTTAGGACATCGACCGGTCCGCGTGTAGCGTGCATCGCTTTGTTGGTGAAGCGAGAACCTCATCATAATATTACATGATTTATTCAACATACTTCCGGGTTGATCGACTGTCAGACACGAAGGCTAAAATGGTTTCCATGTAACGCTTGTATTATATGATCGTTAATCTAAGTACGGACGATTAGGGATATAGGGCGAACGATAATTCCAAGAGATATAATGCGAAGGTAAAGGGCGCTTTTAATGAGGTCGAAAGGGCTGGTTGTGACTGAGGTTGATCTATCGAGGTTTTACCGAGCACATTTGTTCTTTGTTACAAACTTGAAGACCTCATTACTGAATCGGACGTTTTCATTACCGATTCCATTAAAATTACTGTTGGTATACATTGTTTTCATTGTAAGTTTGCATTATTAGAAAATTATTTGATTTCCGAATTTGGAACCTGAATTAAATAAAATGATAACGAACAGCTGGACCCAGATGGACACACTTGCTATATAGACGTCGCAGGACTACCATTGTTACAATATTATGGAGTATGAAGTGTTAAATATTATTAATTTATATGCAAATCTGACAGTTCCTTATTCATAAATTGAACGTCGTCTTCGTATTCATAGAGGAATTTCGCCTGGCTAGGCGCAAGTTGTATATATTTGTAGTTATATACCTACTTGGTACATTCAAATGTAGGACATGACATGCATGTCATGTGAGCGAGCACGCCCGCCATAATTGTCACTGTGTTAAATTATGCACGAGTGGCATATTTAGCTAAGCGTTCTATGTGGGCTTAATCGCCGCCTGTCTGACAGACAATTTATATCTCTTTGGGGATACGAAGCTGGGAAGAAATGTGCTCGCTTTAGCCGTAACTATGGCAAATTTAATGTTCCGTTCGAAATTTGAATTCGAACGTCCGCTTAAAATAACATCTATGGTTTAAAGATACATGTAGTTTTTAAGATAAGTGAACATTTAATATGCTTGTAACATATCGTATTTTTTATGTATTTATTGTACCAAATTAATAATAAATCTCAAAACTATCGCTGAAATAATGTAGTTAAATTCGAAATGTATTGACTAAAAATGATGGTTTGCTGAAATAACTATGATACGAGAGACAGTGCATATGTGGCCCTTATTTGCAGCCAGTCTCGTATAACTGTGTTGAACTGTTGGAGTCAGTTAGCAGTTAAACTAGTCGGGCTTATATGAATGCACCTAGTATCAAATCACAAAGCCATTCAAATGGAATGTAAACATTTATATTTCAAAACAAAAGAAATACACAATCTGTCAACGTTCAATACATATTTTGTTCTATTTGTCACTAAAACGTCTATTAATTATTCAATCGCATTTAATATAACATATTTTCATATATTGTCTTTTAAATTAAATCAATGAATGCAAGTTATTACAGACACATGCTGTATGTTGCGTATGCTGCATGTTGCTGTATGTATGCGTTGTATATACCTAATCCTGTCTTGTAAATTTTCACATAATCACTGCTCATGACTACTCAGTAATAAGGCTCGTTGCGGCAAACGAAGTAGTAGGTGCTTGTGGCTTGGCAAGGAAATGACATGCCTCTTGCGGTTTAAATAGACGAGTCAAAGCTGTTCACGTGTGTTATATGTAAATTATAATGAAACATGAAATTAAACAATTTAAACATAAAACGAATTAAGTTTACTAATTATTTTTTAACATAATGTACTATCTAAAAAGCAGTTATAAAAGTTGCACTGGATTACAAAATAAGGTGTACAAAATAACTCACATATACTAGTAGGTTAGATGGGAGTTATAACAACTAAAAAATCAGTTTTCATAATTTAATTAGTACATTTATATGATACAATTAAGAGGACTTGCATATTGAATAATGGATGGATGTGAACATAATATTGTTATAATGCCTTGACTGAGAAATTCGTTAAACATTATTTTATGAATAAATAGAATTATTTTCTCAAGTTGTGATTATCGTAAAAGGTGAAACTGTATCGGTCATAATTAATATAAATTAAAATATCTAGTAATAGCTTATGTTGTTTAAAGCAAAACAGTGATAAATATACTGCCATATTGCTCATAGCGTATGTTTCGAGCTGTCTACATCTGTTTTTGAAAGCAGCAAGTTTTGACGAGCGCCGCTGATACTATAGTGAATGGGGAAAGTAATTAAAACGAACCGTCTCTATACAACCATTGCTAATAACAGGATATGTGAACAGACGATGAGATGAAACAAACTGGGCCTTTTGATTTGACGTGCGAATGACATACACGTACCTACACATGAAGAAAGATTATAATAATGTTGTCTTAACTCATTTCCGCGTGTATAATGTAGCACGATTTCTAGACCAGTTGTCGTTAACCGATTCAGCTGAAATTTGGTATACACGCTTATTCTGCATGACAATGCATGCTTAGCTATGTGACGTCATTATAATTTTAATATGGCGGATCATGCAAGATGGCGGATTTGTTTTTTTCTGCACTACCATAGTATGAGTGTCAAATGAAAAGGCTTGATGACGATACGAAAACAAGCTTTATTTAAAAAAAAAAAATTTAACATCAATTTATTATTTGGTCGCTATGGGTAGCACAATGCTTGATAAATTAAAAATAAGAACATTACTAAATTACAACACATTTTAAATGTTCAGTAAAATTATTCTAATTATAAATCAATTAATAACGAAAAACGTACCAGGATATCAGCGGATAAAGTTCTTTATTATCTTCCGTGGAGGGGTGCTTGCGCTAACATCGCGTGTCGGCAATTAAACGCTGCGGCATTTGCTGTATGTCCATTACTGGCCTGCGATAGATCGAATTTAACACGGATTTCGCCTGCGTGATTAACTTACAATTGAATGAATTATTGTCAATGAAATCAACCACTTCTTTTATTTAATTAATTAACCGTCGTTAATATCATTGTAATTGTTGTAAAACATGAACTACGATGTTTATTACGCTTTATACCTTTAGTCACTTTTTTGGTCTTTTATTAGGAAAAATTTTGAATTGAGACTTCACAATATATTTATTTTTTGTATTTATTATTGGCAAAATAATATAAGCACGATTAATATTATTTGCTTTCTGCCTACCCCGTTAGGGACCAGGCGTGACGATATGAATGAACGATTAATAATGTGATGGTAATGTAATTGATGCTGTCATGAAATGTGTGGGAAAAAAGATGGATGTAGGTATTAACCTTCATCGTTTACCTTATCTTAGAAGCTTTTTGTAACTGCTAAATAAATATGAACGATATTACCGTGGTTTTATGAGGTTACATTTAGATTTTTAGGTAAATACTTCTATATTATACTATACTATAATACTTTGGGTAAATAAGCTGGGAAATTCGTGGCTTTCCATGCGTTTCAAATTACAACACAACATGAGGTTTAGAAGTGTTGTCGCAGAATTAGACATTTGTTCTTTAAGATAGGTAGGTGTAATTTACAATTATTCAATACAAGAGTGAGTAGGTAGTTTTTAAGCAAGCGTGCTATGGTCCGTATTGCGCCTCAATTACGATCTGATGAGTAGTAGTCAAAGAATGTCTATTACTCGTATGTTGTAAAAGTATGCCAGTGAGACTTACACTGGATCATCCAAGAACGCATCTGAGCTTCTCAACAGTCCAGCATGTAGCTGAACTCTAGCCTATTGTTATGAAAAAGAAAGACTTACCCGTTATACTTGTGTTATCTATAAAAATTAGCTTGATTAAAAATAGATCTTATGACATAGTTTCCGCTTTGATAATATCGTTGTCAAGAAACAGGGGAAAGCATAAGTGGATCATTCGCAAAGTTCCTAGCTGTAGCTACTTAGTAACACCTGCGGGGTTCTATCGCACGCGTCATCACACATGCGGCTTTTGTCGCTAATTAGCTTTTGTTCATCGCTTCTAAAAGCATTTTTGCAGTGATCCTATTACAATTATCTTTAAGCACGCAAGTTAAGTATGGTCCGTTGTTTCTGAGGGATTATGTTTTTAATTCATGTTGACTTGTTTTAAAGATGTTGCTACAGGATATACATATGTATATAAATATGTAAAGGCGATCCTTTACATTATAAAGTTGAAACTATCCGAGCGGTGGTGTATGAAATTTTCTGAATTTTTTAAAGTATGTATTGGTGAGGGCGATACAGTCTATTAACAAAATCGTGTTTCGTCATGATTTTTTTTACATCACACCATTTCATAAAGCGTTATCCGCATGTGACGTGTTATATATATATTTAGATAGGTATACTTGTCTAGGTATTTACTAGCGCTCCCACTTGGAGCTACTTCATGAGCCTCCATGACACGTTGGAACGTGCGTCGTGACGTAAGCGAAGTAATTACGCTCTAGTGTCAGTGCGGTACTTGTAGCTTCGTCTAGAGTAAACAAGATTGGACTGAAGCAATACGAGAAGGTTGGGTAAATCCACGACTTTCTATACGTTTATCCTCTCCTTTTGAAATATATATTTTTAATCTATGATTAAATGTATAAAATATGATAGACCTTATATACTTTGTGCGTGTATTTAGGTATGAAAGACACGAACTTTGGCATCTCATTATGGTGGGTAAAGTTGTCGAAAATATAGGACATCAAGGTGGTGGTGGTATAGTCAGGACAAAATATACCTAATCAAATTCACCCATATCGAAACAAAAAGTCCGGCATTCAAGTTTTGATCCATCAATCCATATCAGAATAAAGTCCTGCTTTGAACAATGTTTTAGGTATTTGCCTTCCCAACTTAACGTGTTTTAAGATATATATAGATATCTAGTGTCGAAAGATACAAGAATCGCCAGAGTGCCTTAACTAGGAAGTCGTGTACAAATGCTCTTTCATTCCACATTCATACATCGATCAGATAGCACTATGATAGATTCAAATAATATACATAATGCGGGATCTGGTACTTTATATGTATGTAAATATTCTTACTATTTGAAACGTTGTCGTTATTAGATTAAAATTAGATTTGGCAATGAGTAAAATATACATAAGGTATATTATTCGTCTGTTAAAGTTATCGTGATGTGAAGGCACGGTCGCCACTCAAGAACGTAGTAGCTAACTATGTATATATGTCTTAGATATAACTAGCATGGCTCCTACAAGTATAGTAAACTTTAGTGCTCTTTGGAATAATCTCGTTTCAGATTCTATCCCTCAGAGACATTTCAAGTATAATCTATTAATAGGTAATATTAACTAAGCTAACTCTAACGTTACCATTCCCATAGGTCATGTTAGGTTCCAGTTCCATGTCTGTTGCAGTTGTTCATGGGCGTCAGAAACCAATTGTCACTGCCGCTTTGTAAAGTAATTTGTAATTTGTAAAGACAAATGAAAAAAACAACTGTTCTTAGGCAAAAGAATACTTTCCTTTTAAAAATAGGCAAATCGCTTTAAAGCGATTGACAATGAATGACATATAATGTATAGTTTTTAAAGCGAACATCAAAATGTATTTTAATTACTAATAATTTTTAATGTAGAAGAAACGCGTTAATATAATTGATATCAAGTGTATAGATTTATTCAACTGCACACAAATACAAGAACAATACATTACGTTTCGCACAAAACAAGGCGCAGATTTATTCTCGGAATAGCTGTAAACTGCTATACTGTAAACTGATTTACGTCCTAAGATTTAGCACTTCCACTTATATCGGAACGTAAAACATTTGTTACTGACTCGAAATACAACGGCGTGTTTTCGGAGCAAATCTTGTCGATGTGATAGATTCTTGACGCCAGTTAAAACATACACCCGTACGTAACGACTCGTGTGTTACGCGAGTATTTGTTGCGGAGGTACGTAAACTCAATACTAACACAAACACGATTAGGAACAAGGCAATGCTGATAGACTTAATTTAATTGTTCCACTAAGTTTATTTCTAGGTAAAGGTTAGTACTTGTACAATATTGTTAAAATAGATAAATGTAATCTTCATTTAAGGTGTATTATATGTAGGTATTGTATTCACAATTGTATAGCACTAGTTTTTCTCTCTACTCATTTGACACAAGCGTTTGGTATTGCTCCAGAAATAAGTACATATATTGCACCACCATATTTTATTACTACTGTTACCTATTATGTTATGTATTACGTAAGTTTTTCTAGATACTTAAATTTAAATACCTAATATGCCTTTATGTTTTAATTTCAACAACATATTACCTGTTACTAATTCTGCACATTCTGTAGAGTTTATAATTAATGAGCGAACGTTAGGAGTATGTAGTTAGCGCTAACAAAAGGGCTTATTACGGTGCAGTATATAATGCATCTCTACCTACAGATATATGCACCAGCCGCATCACTTGAGTATGATTCTGCGTTGACCTCATGTCAGAGGCGTAATTTATGCTCAAGTTGTAAGATTCAACAAGCTCACCATATCATTAACATTAACGAGATTATACTTACATACATATATTATGTGAATGAAAATTAAACCATTTGTATAAAAGATATATATCATTTTAAACTTATTATATTTTCATGGTTCATTATATATTTTTTATTTATACACAAGTAGAAATATACTAGTATATGCATGAAAGCATTTTAAATAAAATGATTATGCGCGGAAATAAGGCCGTGGAAGATTAAGTAGCAATGGCATTTTGGGAATGCACCCTATAATATTTATTCACAAACGTTACTATATCATCTCGAAATGCTCGAATTATACGAACCAATTCATAAATGTTATGTTAGAGACGCTCAACGTCGGTATTTTCATAATGCGTGTTACGTAGAGGGATGGAATAACGAAAATTACTGCGTATAAAGACAACAATATATCATATCATATCAAATATGATTTATATATATAACTTTATTTATTAAAATGTCAATCTTCTCCAAGCCAAAAACAAAGCCTTGTTTTAATTACTATAACCCAACTTTTCCACCACGAATGAACAGAAAAGCAACAAAATATTTCTACTATGATGCTATGCGTTATAATTATACCGTGATGTATTTAATTTCATTTAGCCTCATATTGCCCGAGGACTAAAGTTTTCTGTGATAGTTAAAGGACTAGTCATGGATAATTAAGTCTCTTCTTTTACGCAACTTGGATTTTTTATTATTTAGGATGCGATGCCAGAAAATTCGTAATCTGGCTTCATTCCAAATTGAATTAAACGTGTGGTGGTGGATTTCATAGGGAATTTTGATCAAGCGGTAACGCGATGACCAAGTCGTTACCAACACAATAATATGCACTCAGACGCACCGCACGTTTCACGAGTGAAAATTTTATACATATTTATGTAAGCAGGAGCGTAGGTTTTTTGAGACAGGTACTTTATGATTGAGCAACATCATTCATTTGAATTCTCTTTTTAAATTAGGGCTGATTTAGTTGTCACGCAAGTACAGTTTTTAATTTTTTTCTTTTGGACGCCTGGACTTATCTCATAATGGCTTAAGGCCTTTATCACGATAGTCAAGTTTTCTATTATAAAATAGGCTCGTGTTTGATTAAGAATCTACCATTGGTAAGTGAGATGCAGCGTAGGATGTACATAAAATCTGATAAAACATACAAGTGTTCAGAGTTTTTTATTACTTCATTGTCCAAATTAATGAGGAAAGCGATTAATAGTCAGCTACTTATTTATGTATCATCTTTAAACGTTAAAATATCTAACCAAAGTATAGACAAGTAATAATATCTATGCAATAATTCACTTTCAACAGGAACCGGTGACCAAACCGGATCTGTTACTGGCACAGAGCCGGTACCGGATGTGAAATTAAAATTATTGTTAGATCTAAAACTGTTACCGAAACCGAAATCGTACTAGTATTCTTAATATAAACCTTTAAATTACATGATTTACTAGTCATTCGAAGCAGCAGGAATAGACTGGCGATTTGAAATTTCGTCTCCCATTCTGAGTGTTAATAAACATCCCGGCACCATACGCCAATTATAAAAACAACCCAGCTATAATTACAACCCAATTATAATTAGCATAATATGCAATTACATACTAAAAAAATATTACACCTTGTCCGCTCGTGAGGTTAAGTTTACAAAATGTAATACTCAATGTAATCTATGATCTTTCTTAGCAAGTGAGTAGAGCGTTAAAACGTAACAAACAGATAAAGTTCTTTTTGCGTTTGTAATATCACTATACTAATATTAAAAGTAGCCTATTCCTTTTCTCCGACTTGAATCTGTAAGCATATTAAATTTCATCACAATCGGTGCTGCGGTTTCCCTGTGAAAGCGTAACAAACAGACGTACAGATAGATGAAAGAAAAATAGCGGCCTCGACCAATTTGTTTTTCTTTAAGTAAATTTCATCACTTGTGCAAGTTGCCATCGAATGTACATGTGATTTACAGTAAATCGCTAAGACTCCTTTACATTTCGAAACGGGAACGGTTTCAAAGAGTTTTTGAAATTCAAAGTCCGATTCACGCCTCGTATTTGGGTCGCAATGCTTTGTGTTTTATTTATCTTTCCCTTTTATAGTTTGCGTTGTTACATGTTCAAAGCGAGCGATATCATGGATTAAAAATGTCTTGCGGATATTTAGTGTAACACAGTGATACTATAGATAGTGGCAGATGTGGTATCATAGGATGACAAAATATGTCTAGACACAATTTAACTCGGCCCGGGTACCAGTAACAAAGGATTGATTACTTATCCCGGTAGAACATTACTCTATCTAAGACCGGACAGGAATGTCTATGTGGCCATTTACCGCGTGACTACATAACTTTAATCATATATCCGTTAAAACAAATGACAGTCTGGTGGTGCTAAATATATTTATATTCTTTGAATTGATCAGCACGGCGTCGGGTTGATATGTAGACAGACAGATATGTAGACTTCGTTACTTGACAGTACTGGCATGTGAAGAATAATACATGTCATGTTTGTTCTAACTCTGCATGTGTGTGTGCTAGTGTGCGGTTGAATCTCATTGTCTGTATTTATTATCTGTTATGTCTTACGACAATTGAAAGTAACATAATCTTAGCGGAAAAAATCTCTTAAAAACACTAGATTTCACAGTTAATAGAAACATTTAAATGTGTTAAATAACTTGTTCTATCGTAACTGGAGGCAATAAAGTGAATTGATGGAAATGTTTTTATCTCCCAACGCCTGGAAAAGCGTGGAAACGGACCCTTTTCACACTTGACTCTTAATCTGTGGGATCGTGACCGATATATAATTTAAGCTGCTCGTTAAGCTGTTGATTGTCTATGATAATTTCGTTTCGAATAATATCGCATTAGTCCAACATTACTATTACGTAAATAGACATATCCTGACAGATTCATCGCCGCAGAGCTTAAACTAATGAAGCTATAAAAATGTTTAGAGAACGGATTATTTCTTATAAATTCTCTCAAACAGGATTTTTAATATACCACCCTCAAAAGGGTTAATTAGAGATTAAAAGTTTCTTTGAAAATACGCCAATCTTGACGTAAATAGGTACTATGAATATTAGTTTCTAAAATTTTAGTTAAAGATAAAGAAACAAGACTTTCGTCGCCGTAAACGATAGCCAAACGAGGCCGCAGTTAAACAATTACTTGTAAAGTTTCTACATATAAAACATTTTCGTCGTGTTCAAAGCATTCCAAAACATTGAAGTCCAGTTTAGAAACAAAGACGTTTTCATAAGTTTTTTTAATTTAGGTAATAACAAGTAAACGAGACAGATAAGCGTATTGAAGTACTTAGATTTATAGCGTTAGTAGATTGGTAAGAAATTCGAGTGGACCAACTGTTAGTGAAGTTTCGTGAGCTTTATAGTTAATAATAATAAAAATAATTATACGACAGACTCATATAAAACGAATCATTTATGTTATTTCAGTTTTGATAATTGTTCTTTCATTTGACATGAAGTGGTCTGAATGTAATAAAAAGTAAATATTTAAATCCATCTATCATTAAAGTGGCTAGAAGTTCCATAGCGGAAAAATGTTTAGCAGGCTCTACTTTTATACGAGTCGGCTATTCTATTATTTAAAGGACACGCTGCCAGCAAATTCGAAATCTGGCGGGATTCCAAATTGAATTAAACGTGAGGCGGACGACTCGCTACCAACTTTGATCGCGCGGCAAAGTGACGCCAAACCCCTCCGCTCACCTATATGCATATGCAAGCAACCGCCGCAGTTACCGTGCTTGATAAGTTTTCATAAGCTTTATGCTCTAAACATGTTCGAAATTGAAAATTTACACGGCATTATAAATTAACTGATTTAAATGAAATTTAACGAGACTTTAATGAGTTATTGAAAAATGTGTGACGATATGGCGCGATTGTTAATCTTTTTGTTTTTATTGTTTAGATGTTTGGTGAAGCATTAAATTTTTTAGTAATTACAATTGCGATTTACTCAAGATTTAGAAGAAGTATTTATTAAAGCAGGCGTGCAAAGTTTTTGTCATATCACATCTATGATCATCTATGTATTTCAAAGAAAATACTTGCCTTTTTGGGAAGCTACTGGCATATAACAAACAGGTTTTCTTGAATTTAGAGATCAGATTCAGAGTTTTATTTTACTATTTGAAAGTTGTTATTGACAAAATTTTAAATGCCATAAATTATATCTTTGTAAGCATGTATATAGTCGCCCAAATCGACGTCTAATACTCGCAACAGTATTTCCAGTAATGAGGCATCAAGACAACTTGATTGCACATGTTATCGGGAGTAAATTAGTGTTCATGGAATGGCAGCCCTATTACGAAGTATGTTTGGGGTCAACATTGACTGGTAATCGATTTCCATCGTGTAAAACATGGCATTATGTGTACATTTTTATGCTAAATAAATAGGAAAACTATGAAAATAATACATTCAGATCGAAAAGCATAAAAGATCGGATTGTATTAATAATCCACTTTTGTTAAAAGTAGCTGTTAATTTAAATATTAATATGTATGTCATTATTCGTTGCAAAGAGGCAGTATGATAAATTATGATATATATGTACTTATTCTTGTAATTAATGACAGAGTAGATATAATTTTTCTAATAGCTTTTTTAACAGTAATGTGTATTTATTTTATTGATAATTGACAACGAATATGTTTAGGATTTATTCACTAATTATTGACATTTATGTGTTAATACTGTCGTAAATATTGGATATTTAAACCTTCGTGACAGCAATAGTTGGTTAAGATTGTGGTCTAGTTTAGATTACGTTCTCAGCCGTGTTTTCTAATGGTGCGCTTATCTATTCTAATGAGAGAGATTTACTTTACTGTGTAGTATCCTGCGGTAACAAGCATTTGCGGGAAACTGCATAGCCTTAACATCTCCTAATTAGTGGCAGGCATGTGTGCAGTCTATTGAGCAAACAGACCACGCTGAAGTCAATTCGACAAGTTAATATAATATCGCATTTGTGCACTGGTTATATATAATGGATACTATTGTCAGCTATTTGTGTTAAATAGAGTACAATCAATGACTAATTTACTAATATTGTCCTTTATTTGTGTTGCAAGTTCTAAGCAATCTCGTTGTTGTAACACCTTTTGTTGTCTGATAATAAAATCCAGATTTCATGCATTAAACTATTATATACATATGTATGTGTACCTATGTACATTATATTGTTACAAATTGAGTCCTATTTCGGAATCCTTGCATAATCGTGGATTATTGGTTAAAAGTTAAGTTATAAGTGAATATCGTCTAAAATTGAGAATAACGAATATAACGTATCATAAATAATAGCGCGCGCTATTGCATATTTTTGTAGTCTTTTCATCTCTTCCGGAATACGTATAAGGGATAAAGATGAGCCGATAACAGTATTTCCCAAGAGATTTCGATCAAAGTTGCTGAGTATTTATAGGATATTATCCATGGGAAGTTGTGAGACAGATCCATCAGGATATTATGCTCACTCAAGTCCGCGGTTTCTGTATCTGTTGAATGTTTTTGTTTGTGTTATTACGTACCTGTGATAGTGTGAGTGACACTGTTTATTCCTGAAATGCGTGCGTGTATAAGGTACGTTCCCAGAGAACAAATTAAGGTCGCGATGAACTGGTGGTCAGGTTGAAGTAACATGAAAATTCTCTCTCTAAATATTAAGTTTTAGTTAAGTTAAACTTATACAAGCAATTTAGGGTACATAATGAATCTATCCTAAGTAGTTTTGTTTTTAATATTTGGATCTAATTTTCATACTTGTTCTAAAGTATGTCTACAGGTCAAAGTTGGAACAAAATATTTTTCATTAAAAGTGTTAGAGCTCACAGTTTTTAAAATTATAGTTGGGGAAAAGCGAAGCCGCATGTGTTAATTTTTGGCAAACGCCACAGTATTCGTGGAGTTTGGCTGCTAGGCTTTTGTAAAATAACCTAGGCCGCAAAATATTTCGATTGCAATTCGTATGGTATAATAGTGAACGCGTTTCAATCCCAAAGTTTAGTGATAAAGTTTTTCCCAAAATAAACTATCATTGTATGTGTCGTTTACGTCACTGAAGCACACAATGTGTGAATCCCGCCAAATCAGAGCCGTGTTTATCTTCGGGGGTTGCGGGAACTCGGCCGCCTTTGGGAACTGATGCTCTATAAATCTTGTTATCTAAAAATATATATTAACATAATCTACCGTGCGGAAGACGTGGGGAGGTTAGTGATCTGCAAGAGTTTTTTGATCCGAAGATCAAAATTCGGAGTGTCATTGATACAAGAAGCGTAAATGAAATTTTGGCTTCTTGACTTTGTGTAATTAAATTTAGAATATTTTTAATTGAATTTATTTTTCAATTGCATGGCTTTTAATAAGTTCCTATAATCCGTTTTCTTTTGAATAGTTTATTTATGATATTTATGTCTTTTCTACCTTGAAAGATTCTGTTACGTAACAATGACACTTTTCTTATAAAAAATATGTTAAGATAAGTAAATGATTTAATTTCTAAACAGGTACGTGCTTTTTTAGAGTTCTACTGCCTGTCTTCACATAGCATTTCCTAATAATTCGTTCATCGATTACATACTAAAACAGACAGAATTGCTTTCCTATTTGTGTTTATGATGATCACTTGATAATTGCATTAATAACAAATAATAAAAAAATATAAATAAATATCAAATAACTAAATAAAACCTTAAAAATTCACCTCATTTATGAAATTAAGTTAAATGAACACTTAAGTTTCCTTTATCGTGCTTCCATAAAGCTTTTCTTAAGTTATCGTAAGTTTTTTGCTATCATATTTGCTTCTTGTAAAAAGTTGGAACGGTCCATAAATTATACCAATATTGGTCTGTACAGATGAAATCAGTCGTGAAATATCTGATGACATGTCTAAATCCATGAGATGTTTTCTTGCTCAGCCCTACCATAATCGTAACTGGTATTAGGAAAAGAACAAAGTTTTGATTGTTTATGAGATTCGCGAACATGTGATATCATTGTCATAAAACTTTGGCAATGTAAAAACATTTTGGTGTTTGGTGAATTTTTCTTACATTATACAATTAGTGATGGAATGATTGTATTTCAAGATAAACGCGTAACAATCAATTATATTGTCTATTGTTTTACATTTAATTTTGGTTTATAACTATGGCAGCTTTGGTTACCCGAAGACAATTTAAATTTTCATAATAATTGAAGAAAATTGCTGTTTTGTTACGAACTTAAGTATTTTCGTTTTCACATAAATGAACAGTAGGCTATGGTCTTAACCTTTTTATTGTGAGCTAAGGGTCTATGCCTGCCAGTGAAACGATAAAGGGATTGATGATTAATATTACTATTACCATCACGCCAGAACTCTAACAGAGTAGACAGAGAGCATTGAATGCCAAATACATATCTGTATCCTTACAGACCTGAGATGCTTCAAGATAAATTAATGATTAATGAGATTTAATAAGTCTATTTATAGTTTCATGAATAACAAATTTGCTTGTAGGTATAGCAAATGTAGTGAATTTCTTCTTTTCCCATATAACACGAAAGAATCGAGCCATTTCCGATCCCATTAACCACTTCTGGCAAGAACCGCCGCGTACGATGTAAATAAGACAAAACCGTTTAAGTGTGAGTTAGTTTCGGTCCGTGGGCTTCGCGCTTTATTTTTATTACAACACTACTTTACATAATTCGATTCTTGGAATAATTTTCTTCATGTTCATGTTCATGTGAATTAAGTATTTCTGTATGCATTATTTTTGTAGAGATTATACTGTTGCCACAAAATGTGTAGACGGTTTCGAAAAACAAAAGCAAATATCAATTATAGCAAGTTAATCCCATTTATACCAATTGCTAAAATAAATGTAATTCTCTTAGAGTGTAATATCGGTTATCATCATTTGTAAATCAATCTCTTAAAAGAAAATGCTTTTGGCAGGAAGTCCACTTTTTGTGACTTTACGTAATGTTAGTTGGAAATAAAGAATAAATAATCTAAATGCCCCCTTCCTATAACTCATGCAATTAAAAAATACAATTCTTAAAACAGATTTTTTGTGAAATTTTTAAAGATCAAACACATTATTACTCGTATTTAATCTGTTTTGTACTAAGCAAAATTAAATTGTAATAAAAATAACAAACTGAACTATTCCTGAATTTAATTTGCTTTTTGGAAAAATTGGAATAGCAAATATGAAACTGTAATTATTAATGTGTAATTTTTTTATGGCGAATACCTAACCTATGTAGGCTATTTCACTTCCATACGAGCATATATTTGAACCCTAGATTTGGATCCACATTGTGCGCGTTAATACGGACAGTCCGACTCCGAATAACGTTTTGAAAAAGATGAAAAATTGTTTCTTCCAGCTTAAAGGGCTTCTTAGGACGATTAATCTTTCCGGAAACCCATTGTTGATCTCAGCGGGTAGAACTTTTGTGCCCGAACTCTGACTGAGTTCAAAAGGTTGTGATGACTACAATTTTTGTACCTCGAATCAGATTTTTTTTGACAATGTTTTTCGCTACTGAAAATCTTTTATTAGGTTCGTGTTATTTCACTAACACTTCTTTGACACATGGTTCAATATTCGTTATTGCGTAATATTTTCTCCTGCATGTTTACCACGATATTGATTACTTTCTTTTTAATTTGAAGAGAGTAGCATCTTACAGCAAGTCCCAGTAGGTGCAAAAAGCGAATCGTGATAGTAAAATCTGCTAACAGTGGGAAAAAATCGATGGTTGAATGTAAAACTCATCGTTAGTAAATGTTACAAGGTCACTCTCAGTACAGCCACAGAATGCATGGAATGTTCAGGGGATCCGAACAATTGTACATATGAAGGAAAGATTAATGTGATACGACCCCTATATATTTGAGTACGGACATTTTAGCAAGATTCGTACATCGAATTTTATTTATTGGCTCAATAAATGACACACGCTTGCGTTATTTCGGTGTTTTCAAAATTTATACGCATCTAAAATGATAAAAAAGCTAAACAAAATATGCTTATTGCGTTTAAAACGTATCCTTTAATTCTATACTTGCGATTTGGTGTAAAAGCAACAAAGATAATGCAATATCGTAAGGTAAAAAAAAAGTTTTCTTTTCAACAATTTATTGAACTATTGCAGGTTAAAGCCATGTTATCTTACTATGGACGTGGGTATTTGAAGGAATTGTACTAATTTTGACAGTTAAGAGGGCACAAATACTAAAGTAATGTTGGTAAGGAGGTAAAAACTATAGAGAAATACATTTCATCATTTGCTAATAGATTCGGGTATAAACAGCATATGTATTAAAAGGATTATCTGAAATATGACGGTCCTTTCAATAGTGAAACGTATTAGTAAAGGTTTTGTAAAATCTTGTTCTCTTAAAATATATGTATATGATCCTCGGAGATATTTTCGATTGTCACAGGCAAATGCATTATATATCGTTCGATATAGATACATACGTATACATCAAAAGCAATTATGAATATTTCTATGCAAAAACAAAATAGTAGTTACTATTCTGAAGGTATCATGTTAAGAAGAAATTCCATACAATTTTCATAAATTTAGTATTTCAAATATCTTGAATATAATCATTTCAAATGTAAAAATCTAAAAATTTTCCCCATGTATCTTAACGTTTATTTTCCTCAAGATTAACTATGACAACTATAAATAACACGTGCTACAAGGGAGAGCAGGTAATCCTGGGGGAGAACGTATACCGACGGATTTACTATTGAGAAGGATTGTGGAAAGGATTTTATTGTAGTGAGTGTACAGTAAATATTTATAGATTTTCCAATATTGGAACCACAATTATATTACTATGTTGCTTTAGAACTGCAAATCAATAATTTATTTAAGATATTATTGATTTTCAACAGTCGATGTATTATTTCGCTATTAATATTCTTGATAATTAAGTTTATAACTAATTGTAGGTGATATGTAGCCAAGCTTCGCGAGCGTCCACCATTAATAGCTGGAACAATACTTTGAATTGTACGTACGGTATTTGGACAGTAAATGTAAAATGAATGCAATATTTCTCAGATTTCATGTCATTTACATATCCCTCAAATTACTCATATCATAATGATTGAAACTTGCTTTTTTTCTATAACTATAATCTTTTACTAGTTTTGAATTCCTAAATGTTTAAGATTTTAAGATTTTGACGCAAGAATATAATTTTCACTAGAATGTAGGTTTATGCAAAATTTCAAGCTGGTGGAGGTAAAAGAAAATCGTGCATATTATTAACCATACGATAAATTCCATAACGATACGAGGATGTTTGAGCCAAGGACATATCGAGCTATAAATCATTAACTTGGTAGCGAGGCATAAAATCGTGGAGCACCCTTATCGTCTAAGTTGAAAAATCTCAGCGCGAAGAAAAGAAAATCAGCTGAAAGAACCCATCTATCACGGCGCCAAGCGATCCGCAGTCAACGGAAGTTATATGTCTGAGGTACAAAATAATACGCCATCTCAAGTCTCGTTCCTCTAACCAGCCCCGGACAAGAAGGCGTACGAATTTTTGAAGATTTCCTTGTAGGTATATGTATCACATATTCATACATAAGAATTAGTTACAGCTTTTAGGTTAAAATATCAACTTTTCTTCAAGAACATGTGATTCGAATCATGGCATGCACTGCTGTAAACAAAGTTATGCGCGTTTTGCTGTTTAAAAATAACCCGTTGTACAAAAACATCGGTAGGAAAGTTGCGAGTTCACGGTAATTTTACCTAAGGTGTGTGAAGCCTGTCAGCCCGCACTTAGCCAGCGCAGCAGACTATAGAGCCTTAACCCTCATCATTATGTGAGGAGACGCGTGTTCAAAATTGAACCATAAGAGGATTGATCATGATGATTCAAAAATTAATACAGTTGGTTGTGAATGTTTAGGTAAAAATGTATTAGATTCGAAATATTGTATTGAAGCATCTCTTATTAAAACAGTACAGTGAATGTTACACTTCTGTTGTGTTATTCTAATTTGTATTATGTTAAAATAGTCGATTATGACGAAAGACCATTGGAAATCATTATAACCCTAACCAATTTTATTGCAACATTTTTAAGATCTAAGAAACTGTTCCCTACGAATAAGTGTCACTGATAATGATAAACGTAGTAATGAGTATTTAAGTTATATTTTCTGACTGTTTTGTAATAAATATAAATGTATATACTTTAATTCTGCAAAATTCTAATATAATAATATCCTCCTGATAATACGCGTAGAATATTCAGTACCTAAACTTACCTTGAAGCTTCCTCAAGAATATGTTGTTCTTTAGTAAACAACGAACTTTAACATAATACAAATTTCATATTCTGCGAATGAATATATTATATGTTATTCTGTTCGGAGTTTCGCCCAGAAGTTTAAGTTTATTCGATTGCTCCACTAAGTCACGCAACCGGACCATTTTATTCTCGCGCCAATTCTATTGGTGTCCGCAAAAATTTATTTGTCGAAACTTCTGCCACACGTCGCCACAAGTCACTGGCTTCGCCGGCTTCTGATGTTCATTGAACCGCGAAGTTCAACGTCATTCGGACTTCTGGCGTTTGAAACGTCGATTCACAATATCCATGCTCGGAATGTGTGTATATTAAAAAAAAATCAATTTGTGACTTTTAAACCAAGATGTAGTAAAGTAGATATTAATCGCAGATCTGTAATTAAATCATTTTTATTACTTTCAGTTTTAGGACACATGAAGAAACTGTTTTAATGCACATATTAAGTAATTCCTTTTCAATTCAAATGTATTTAAAAATATCGTCATATAATTGCACTTCAAGCAATGTAGAAAACGTCGAGTTATCCTAAAATTGTGTCAAGAAATTTCAATTTATCACAACGGTAAAGTACTAAAATATTTTATATGTGAATATTTTCAAGACATCATTAAACTTAATTTTAATTGCATCATAATTTATACATACTCGTTATATATATAAAACTTTTATATTCGAACACTTCTCATTTCAGGAGCCATTACTCAAACGTGGGTTCGCTCTCAAATGAGATTTCATAATTAACGTGGAGGCAGATTTACATCGAGTCAGTTACTGACGTTAGTACTGACGCTAAGAACTCATCTACTGCGGACCTTGCAAAATGTCTATTATACAATACTTATTGACTTTTATACAATAGAATAGACACATGCTACAGGTCAGACAGAAAACGCGCCGGAGGAGCGGTGGTATTAAGGGCGAAAGACGATTGTGGTATATCGTACCGGTATGATCCTGTAAGGATAAATGCAAAGGAAGCAGGGATTGCTTTCCTTGGAGATTCTAGTGCCTCTCCTACCATGCGTTGAATGGTAAAAATCATACATGCACATTCCTCAAAGAGTACATAAGTACCCCAAAAAAACATCTTCAATATGAAAACAATCCTAAAGCCACATAAACTGTAGATATTTGTTACAAAAGTTAAGTATTCCAAAACGCGTTCTTTCTCAACAAATTTTGCCATGCTTTATACTATATTCTAGTAGACAGTGAACTGGACAGCGATAAGGTTAATAAGCGGTGGATGCGGATGGACTGTCGTTGGAGAATTAGTCAAAGTAAAACTGCCCTGAGCCTGGTTCAGCCGTCAAGTGCATGTGAACATTTAACGAGAGGAGCGAATGGGAGGGCCACCGACCTATCTCAGCGTTATTCCTACTTTTAACGGAGGTTCACACGCATAATTTGTTCGCGCTATATGCGTTTGACGTCAAACGTACTTGAAAATGCTTAGCGTGTTTTATATGGGTTTATGTTCATTAGGAATTGAGCTGAGACGAGCTTGAATTTAGTCGTGTGTTACTTGTATAATTAATATGATATGGAGTTGTAATATTCCTTGTCAACGCTAATTGCCTTGAGTCGCGCGAGTTATATCAATACAATATAAATATAACCTTTAGGTGTGATAAAAATATAAGCCTAATAAATATTATGTCTCAGGCACTGTGATTCGTTGAAAGTTTGTGAAGTAAACTGAGTCATAAAAAATGATAAGCCAATAATACGTACTTGCTGTTGCATAAAAAGAATGTCGTTAGCAAATATATAAGAAAATTTAGTAAAAACAAAGTCCACTTCCAAAATTAAATACAACATACGAGTGTATTGTACAATTCATCTGTACAATATTACATTACCACTGCATGAAATTACAAGCGCAAGGCTGATTAATACGTGACTCGTGGGAGCCGGTACCCTTCTCACGGGCACCAAAGAATTATACATCACGTTATGTAACTTTGTAATTAAAAGCGGGCTTTAAAAAAGATGAAACGCAAAGTTGCAAAAAGAGAAGACAATTTAGGAGAAAAAACATTTGATCAAATTAAACATCTCGTTGTGTAAAATTCCTAGCTGTATTTTACATTAGTCTTTTATATGAAACGTAGCTAAGATCATTGAAAGATAATACTAGCACTCTTTACGTATCCATCCAATTTCTTCAAATTAGAATGATTTTTGTGTTAATTACATATAGAATTTGTATCTAATGAGGTTACACCAGCAATCATTTTGTCACAACTTCTGTTAACATTATTTAGTCAGTACGAGTCTGCTGCAGAATCTCGATAGAACTCAAATATTTTTATTTTTACTCCACCGGAATATGTTGTTACATGTGCAAGATATCTGTGACAAAATTGCTTAGACTACCATCATCATAGGTGAGTCATATTATTAGATATTTGGTTTGCAGTATGAAAAGTAATACGCATAATATAATAAGATTCAAAAAAATATATATTTTCGTAGATGCTGCCCGGAGCCCACGTGCGCTTCACTGCAGGCATAACAGGAAAAGCATCTATGGATTCATGTGGCACGAATGCGGGCGAGGCCCGCAAGCATAACATAGTCCGCATTTGCGGAGATGCGTGGGATATTTTTATGCGTTTTGGAATATTCCATGGGCAAATATTAGCGGGTAGAATATTAAAGTCACGATCTTCTCTATCAAAAGGTTTGCTATTTGTTCGAAGAAGATTTTAGGCAATAAAAGGTAGTGTGAATAAATTTAGTATGTAGTTCACATCCTCGACAGTCTTCGCCATTACCTAACATACGAAATCTTGTCTCTCTACGTTTATGGTTCACAACTTCTGAAACTTTTTAGTTTACTTTAATGTGTATCCTTGTAGTCCGAATGTATCTTCGTACCGACGAAATGAAAAGGGAAAAAGGGGGTTGGTTTTTTGTGTTAAAATATAAACGAGGCCCATAACTCCGCCGCAACGGCTCTCCTCAACAGCTGAGACGTTCCTGCCCCTAATTAACCACCACTGAGTTTTGTTAACATAGGTAGGTATAATGACCGTGTTTTCAAGTTTTATTAGTATAAAATGCTTTTATCTTGTAAGCACTATTTTAGCAAGGGGATAGTAAGCGTATGTAATATATAACTCGAATAAACAAAAGAACGAAAAAAGGTGATTGAAAGATTATTCACAAGTTTATTCTGTGTAGTATTAAAATAGGATTATGATGTACGTGATGTACGTTATGATGTTATGCAGATGTCATGAAGTAGGTATGTATAAACACGAAGTACCTACGTACCAAATGATTCATTGTATAATATATTTAAACGATCGCATTTCTATATATACATATATGTATATTGTCAGCAAAAAAATATACAAGTGTATTCCTCAAAGTCAACATCAAATAGTCGTCATAAGTCTATCAAAGGTAGAATAAAAATATTTTTTTGAATATCACAGATTTAAGACCGTCATCAATACTGAATGAAAGCCTTTGTTAATGGCCCAAATATTTTATCGAAATATTGTGAAAGTAAAAGCCGAACCAAACAATTAATGCCAGCGCTTCATCTTTCAAAAGAGCATTAAATTCAAGAGAACTAATGATCATAATAAATTCGTACAAGATTGTATTCAAGGAATTTTGATATTCTTCAGCTTATCTTTATCTTTTAACGTAACTTTGATCGAATGTTCAATTTGGAGATGTAAGATGATAATAAGGAATTGGTGTCATTATTTTAGAAAAATAGTGATGTCTACTTTTGTGAAGTTCTCCGATGCTGACTAGCTGAAGAAGGTTTATTTTTCGTACAAGAATATTGATTAATCAATAAGTTTTTTCTGTTTGCCGTTAATATTCACTATGAAACAGGTAGAAAAAGCTTCACAATGTTTGTAACTTTCCGCAATGAATATCAACACAATTAAAATTTACATCAAACTCTTGGAAAATTTATAGGTATTAATTAAAAGAGGACTCGTAAGTTCATTTATAGAAGTTCGTGTCTCTATTTTAGTTAAGCGCTTTGTGTCGGGGCTTCCTGTCTGTGAAAGCATAGAATAATGTATTTAAAATGTATAAGACGGTCAAAGAACATTTTTATCCTCAAATAGGTACTGGTTACAGGGTACAGGTTACTGCAACTGCAACTAGTACGGTTTCTCATGTTCCTAAATCAACATAACATACGTATGTCAGGCTACATGATGCAATAATTTAATCAGTATTTTGGCTTCCCCAGAATTTTATTATATGTATATATGTATTGAAGCTAGCATTTATTTTGGTAATAGATTAATTATCTGATTGTGAAATCCTTATAGGGGTGACATAATCACTGCGTGACAAAACCCCTTTTTGTTCAAAAAATAAAAAAATAAAAAACAATAT
>DWGJ01000035.1:0-59042 GCA_018246895.1 Aspitha aspitha aspitha | reverse complement strand
CACCGCTGCTGTAATTAATAAAACACGCTATGAATATTTATTGCATTTTACTTAAATTGAGACCCAGTCCAGCAGTGGACCAATAAAAATGATCGAACAACAACAATGTTCGATATTGTCATATAGAACTAATTGTTACTCGAATCGGTATGTCTACAAACGCACCCATTGGCGCTCATTATACATTCGGTTCTAGTCCATTACAATGTTGTTTACACGTAGACGCTTACGTGGTAGTGCGTCGAGCTCTCGCCGCCGGGCGCGCATCAATTTGCGCGGCTACCTCAGATTGACGGACGGGATAACTGCTCGGCCACGAAAATATCACAACGATGCAAGAACGCCCCCAAGTACCAATATTTCATACGGCGCAGGTAACGCCTATTTCTGTCGTGAAGCAGTTGTTTCTACAATTTTCTATGTTTCGGTGTGAACGGTGTGAATGCCGGTCCACGTGTATAAAAGAGGCGACCATCTCAGTCCTCAAGGGTTGCAACGCATCTGTGACTGGCTTCTAATAAGATTAGCCTTGTTAGGAGTCGGTTGTAGATGTCCTTGGGCGGCAGCGGCCACTTGTGACTGCTGCCTGCTCGTTTGCTACTCTCTTCAAATAAAAAAAAAAGTTTAGTGTATGGTCATTTAAAACGCTATTGAATTTTAAATAGGCAAGGAAATACCGAACGATATGGATAATATTACGATTTTAATTTAATTTATCTGCATAAAGTGTGTGCCAAGACAACAAAATTGTAACAATTGAAAATTAATCTTGAAAGCACTTCGAAAGCACTTCCTTTCATTTAGTGTAGTAGTGGATTACGCTGGATACATCTAACATCTACCAAAAGGGTAAAATACAGTAAAAGCGTTCTGTTATATTAAACGTTAACACTTGAAACGTGAAGCAGAGTTACTCGGATCATCATTCTTCGTGGCCCGCGGATAAGGAGGTTCTAAAGGCGACAGCAGCAATAAAGGCGAACTAGAAAATAAAGTAAACAAGCAAAGGCTGTATTACGCCGACCTGCTGTTTTATAGCCACTGACGTACTAGATCTGCGAATGACGATAAAACAATGTTGTAACTATATTACTCGGTAAGATGTAGCGTAGCAAAATTAAGAGTTAGTACGTTATGTCTCCATAAATAATGACACGGAAAGAACATAATCATTATGTGAACAAAACAATAAACCAAAATGTTTCTTAGTACCTAACATAAGTTTGCAAAGATTACGTGTGGTTGCAAAGATTATATTTGACAATTTAATGGGTTTTTAATATATTTTAATTTATGTTTATCTCTATATTAATTTGGCAGAAAGCACCAGGTGCTAAATATCTGTTTACATATCTTACGTGCTTCAAAATTCATAACTCTTTTCATACATCCTTTAAATCCTTCATCCCAGTAACATAGACCTAGCAATTAAAAGCAACTTCTCCGTGTAAGAAATCCACTTAGTAATTTCTATTTTCTATCCTTATCTATACATAGGTATTCCTTCTTTACTGGTTATACGTAGCTCACGTACACATAATACTACAATGAGGCATACAAATTATCGCTTGTGCCGACGTCTGCCGCTTTTAAAAAACAACGGACCTAAAATTATTCTGCAGCCAATCCAACTTCGTACGAATTATCATTGGTTAAGGTTGAATTTCGAATGCCGTTGGATTGCGTGTTATGGTCTTTCACTTTCATGATAGGGTCAGTGGTCGGCGAATAACTCGCTAAGACATGATCATGACTGGTGGGCTTATACTCCACACCTCGTTACGTGTTAACAGGCACATTCGCTCACGACGCGATGTTTATCCGGCGAACTTCAAAACACTGCGCGAGCGCATTTCCCTCGAAATGATGTAATGAGACCTACGTGACAGGATAACTCGATCGATTTCGGGTGAATTATTACCGGGTTAACAATATTTTGAGGCTTTTGTTTTTTTTTAATTCCGTGCGTATTCGTCCATGAGGCGGTATTCAAAGCAGGTTCTTGGGTGCGTCGTTAGTTCACATTATGCTATCGCATGTTTGTATATCTTGTATATTGTTTGTTCACCGTGTAAGAACCTTATTGGTAAAAAGAAAAAGTTTTGCAGTATTACAAGTTTTCGTTGCATTATCAGCAAATAATTGAACATTGAAATGTAACTAAGAAAGTGGTATACACTCAAATAGCTTTGAAATATTTCACCTAACTGATTGTATGATGTGAAAAGCAACGACCATTAATAGACTTTTTAGTCGTTTATCATAGATTAAGTCTACATGTACCGGTAGCGCTGGTTAAGGCTCTCTGTAGCTTATTTTACAGCAAAATTATTTAATGTGCAAGCCTTATGCGTGAGTTTAATTTTAGATGAAAGATTAGAGGACTACGTGTGCTTGTTTCGTGTCTTTTTATTTATTATAGAAAATTGCTTTACCTTCTTAAAATTAGCATAAATTTCTATTTTGAGATCCGTATATTTATTACAATTAATAAATAAAAATTGACCTAAATATTTAAACTACGATGAGTCATCATTTCAATTTTTTTACTTTATTGTTAATTTGGAATGCAAACCGAATGGTTGTAATCGTATTAAAAGTACAAATACTTATAAATTACTTAAAATGCATAAACAAAGAAAATTTGAAATTAACTTCATCACCAGCTCATTTAAACTAAAAGTTTAAAGGTAAGAGGTAGGTAAGTCATTATATTTATAAATTACTTTACCTACTATTAGATAAGAGTCTTTATATTTATAAATTACCGCACAATAAAGGTGAAATTCCATCAAAACCGCCGTTTTAATAACGATCGTATGTACTTTCATTGAACACAATGCGTCAGTCTACAAAGGTTTGTAACAAACGTTTCTAAGTCGGGAACTAAACGAGGTTAAAAGCAGGCGCGCTAATGTTTTGTGAACACGTCTATCAATTGTCAATCTTTTGTTCAACAACGAATCATGTTACCGTTTTAATCAGTTGCCGAACGGATACGTCCGTGTAACAATGTATATCGTCGTAATTATTCGCCGTTACTTGAGTTTGTGAAGCGTAATGAACGAAGAGAATCTCATGCAACAAGAATTAGATTCGAATTAAATATGGATTTGCTATAGATTCTGCTATTCAATAACTGTAGTGCTATCGCAATTGTGCTAACGTTTACATTATCATTTACAGTATTGTGATAAAGTTTACAATATCATTACATTAAAAGTTCTCGTTACTGTATTGATGGTAACGATAAAAAACAAACATAGGAATTCCATAAAAATTGGAAAATCTTGGCGCTGACGGCTCTTGTTTGTTGTGGCTTTTGATAAATCTGTTATTAGTCAATTTTCAAAAGTTTGGCCCGTTTCAGAGAGCATACTAAGATTTGGTCACGATTGAGTTGCTAAAACATGACGCCTTTGACGCCTCCGCTGCGGTCTAACGTCACCTGGTAATAAGAGTTGGTCACTAATCTGTACTGCGTAAGGAGAAAAGTGATGTAGCGAATATCAGGCTTCTCCCAGTTGCCAACTGGCCTGTACACGTCAGTGGGACTAATGTATTGCATAAATACCAGTTGTGCTATTAAATTCGATGTTCGCACATTACGTCAATTGCCGTGAAAGAGTTAACGAGCTGGTTTCGTGAACTTAATAAATTATCTCCGTTGCATACGACTACGGAATGTTTACGTGTGTTAGGAAAACATCGGACAGCATAATATACGATCAAAGTAACCCAGTTTGAAATAGAACGCCAAGGCCTTTTGGGCGATGGGAATGAAATATTTTGATAATAAACGTTATGTTGCTGTCAATACCTATAGACGATCAGTTTGAAAATTGGTCTAAAACGTGTATGTTTAATATTTTTAAGGTGTAATTCAAATTAACCTAATTTGTGGTAGAAAGCTTCATTAAAATCCGTCCACCAACTACACATATCTATATTATATTAAAGTGCTGTATTTTGTTCTCTTTTCCTTTTTTATACAGGATTTTATAAAGGTATCTTATATTCCATAGTAGTGGTAAATACACTTAATGAAGCATAGCTTTTGATAGACTCGCGCCATTTGACATAATGTAGGTAGCAATTTTTTCCACGTGCTTGGCAAAACATTACCAAGAAGAATATAACGCGACGATCAAGTGGCTCCCATGTGAATGCCCGTATGCGAAAAGAGAAAATATGCGGTCCTATAACTATCATTATAGAGAAATTTCATACAGAAACTACGAGCATACGCGATATCAATCTTCAATAACTCACTAACTACATACGGGGGATGATAAACGGCCCTTTATGTTTCTCAGCCGAAGTGTAATTTTACTGTTCCATAAACGACGATAAGATTACGCGTTTAAACCTCATTTATCCGTCCTAGCCGCGTCGAGGGCTTTTTTGCGCTATTTTTTGGTATTCGGCTAAAGTATCGGTATTTTATTATTTCATGGAAGAGTATATGTCGACGCAGGCGACCAATATACACATTTCCAGGTTAATGAGACTATAAACATGTATATTGTCTTAAATAATAACCAAAGGTAATTAAATCCATACATTTAGTGACAAATCCGATAAGTTATCGAACATTGTCATAAATTAGTTACAACCGAATGATGGAATGATTAACTTTGATTTACAAGCCTAGTTACCAGGTAACTGATCGCGAAATTTCCAGAGGAAAATGATTTACAAATTCTGTAAGCAATCAGCAGTAGACATCTAGCTAACTCTACATGCCTTCACGTAGGTCTTTTTGTCAAGCCTTACTTCAAAAATAGTAATTTGTTCACAAAATCGGTTGGGCCGTCGATTCAATGATTGTTGAATCTGTGTGCTAAAGCGAAGGGTTCAATTTCCGTTCGTTGCAAATATTTGTGTGAATGTCCTTGAATATAATTCTGTCTGGGTACAAAAACTATCTACATAAGTGGTTTATCAGCGATCTTGTTACTATAAAACAGGATCTGTCGGGGGATCTGCTAACGGGATCAGATGGTTGTGTGTGAAGTTGTCTCAGGGTATTATTATTTTTATTATATACGAGTATAAGTTACATCCTTGACCAACAGATTTTACAAATTTAATATTTAAACGCATATAATACATAAATGATACACGTTTGTGTAAATAATTCATTATTTATACCAAATATGCTATAATATGTATAATAAGCTTCCTGCCTACCGCGTTAGGGACCTCGCGTGACGATATGTATGTATGTAAATATGCTATAAGACATTTTCATATCGACAACGGATAGCAGATAACAAATGTTTCATGGAAAACCCATACGAATATATCACGTCGGCTAGCGTTTTGTATGCAATGTATCATTCGCTTTATAGTCAGATTATATAAACAGAACTGGGTCTGCTCTACGTCAAATAAATTCTCAGGGTCATCTTCGCCTAGACACACGCTTTAGTGAAACTTGTTGTGGATATACCAAACAAGGTTGAAGCTAGCTGCGAAAGCAAAATGTCTACATACATACACATCTTCTCTTTAAACATTAATAATGTCTACATACATACACATCTTCTCTTTAACCAGCCTAGATTTTATTATATAGGTAACTAGGGGACCTGACCACGCGTTGCCGGCAAAATGAAAACATGTCTAATCATATATGTATGTCAATTTATTATTTATTTATTTAATAAAAACTATCCTATCTTTTAAGTTGTATCAAATTATAGATATGTACAAAATTTCATTGAAATCGGTTTAGTGGTTTCCGAGATTATCCCAAACGAATATCGTGAGATGGGATTTTTATATATTATATAAGGGATAATATTGTCAGCCTTAAATAACATTCATGTACATATGGTGTTTTACTTATAGTACTGTACATTTGTGTAGTATTTTATTTATTGAGTAGGCGTACCCTTAAAAGTGTTTTCCAATTCCATTATTTTCACACACATTTCCATTAATACAACTCCCGAACCTTTTCGATTACTTGGCGCGGGAAACCCGTATCCCGTGGGATTAACTATGCTGATGAGACGTTGAGGTCAGAAACAGTTATACAACGTACGTGGAACATATGAACCGTGTGTGTGCATAAATCAACTCGTTGCGGAGTTGAAACATGATTCTAAGTTATAGGCTTTAAGCGATTAAATTGCTTCTTATATCTTTCTTTCATTATACCACTTTAAACTTACAAGCTTCATTTCGACGAATATAATAGTAATGTTTAAAAAAATGATAAAAATGTTCTCTGTCAGGATTAAGAAATTAAGAAGATTTAATTAACACAACATTTTAATACATAGCCGTACATCGAAATTTATAGACAAAGGCGATAGTCCTTGGTAGATAATTTGCAAAATTTTATAAAATACATATAGACTTAATTTTTACCTACTATGTATTTATATTTCTTAGTGTATGTATTTGAGCTTTTGATGATTTCTAAATTAAGTAGCTGAACATATAGGTATTTCTTTCGTTCGCTAAATGGCATTAGCCATTAAATTCGTCCTTTGTTACTTTTGCTATAAAGGTGTAATGAAAATTAAAGAAATTTATAAAACTATTCGAATACTCGTATAGAAGCGATGAAAAATGTTTCATGAGACGCTCTCTCTCATACATGCGGTTATTGCTTTATTTCGCCCCCAGAGCTTGTTATCTATCGTCTTGCGGAGTCCCTCGGCCTTCATTACAATTTTCGTCTAATATTACATACGGATAATAAACAAGCTCCAATGGCCTATGGCGTTGTCCTTTTAATGAGGATCGCCAAGTTACGCTACTCCATACCAGTCTCAAGTTGCCAATTTGTGTACATTATTTTATTGATATAGCTTTACGCGTATTTCCTACAACGTCCCTTTTGATTTTAAATATGAAAAAGTAGAATGAAAATACATAAACAGGCACAAAACTTGGGGTAACCATTTATTTAATCAACCGAATTGTAAAATATGTTATATCATTGCCTACATGAATTCTTACAATAATTTTATTTATAGCACTATTTTATTTATAGGCAGTAGCAGGCTGTTTTTAAACTATATGATGCTGTTTACTTATCACTAAACTTTCAGTTTAAACACAATTTCTGTTCATGGTGCCGTTAATAGAATTAATGATTTAACTTAGGTAGTAGTACTTCATAGTGTTGAATCGAATAGAAGTATATAGTTAAACATATTTTAATATGACTTATACATATAAAGACTGTCTTTCTATATCAGTTTCGATACTCTTCCTTTAGCCTTCTTAACAAGAGATGCTTGACAAAATTATAATTTCGCACAGGAAATTCTAAGCTAAGATGAAAGTTGGAAACTCCGTCCCATTAATATCTAGCGAAGGGAAACTTAGCTACATAATAATCGACGTTCTAGCCAACCTGCACTTTATGAGAATACAACCTAACACGTCCGTATTATATCGACTAAGCGCCTAATTGAAACCCAAATTAGGAAGGACTTTGCTGTATAAGATATAGATTTTCTTTACACTTCATCGTACTAATATTATAAATGTGTTTGTTACTCATTCACGAAAAAATTACTTTACGGATTTGCATGCAACTTTTACAGTAATATAGATTATACATCGGAATAATATATAGGCTACAATTTGTAATGACTTTATGTAATTTTGGTCGTAATGTATAACGATACATGTCAATTAAGTCGAAAAAAGATTACTTTTTTTACTATTGAAATGATCTGTCACGAAACATAATTTGGCAGGCCAAATTCCACGCGAGCGAAGCCGCGGGTATTAGCTAGTTTTTAATATTTTTAAAATAATCATTTTTCGTGCAACTAGTAAGCTCCAAGCTTCATAACTTGTATGTAAATACGACACATTTTGTATAAATCAACAAAGTCCAATGTATAAAAATACATTCGATTAATATGTATTAATAAACAAAACTAAGAAAAGTTCCAATATGACCATACTGCTAGAATATTTTCATATGGTACGGAGTAACCAGAGACTTATGATTTACAGTAATTAAATTTTATAAATCATTTTAATATTAACTGCTATTAGCCATTATTGGCTCCGTATACTAAGGGTAGTTGGCAAACGGTGCATGCTTCGACAGTCACAATTTGGAAGATTATCAGCTAAGTTTCACGTTTGAAACTTCATCCGCTTAGTAGGTATGTGGCGTGGTCGAAGTTCAGTATATCGATGCTCGATAATAGTGACATGGCTTCTAGAATTCAATTACCTTATTTGAATATATCGCGTTTGCTTATTCGGGTACCAAATTCACATTGAGAATGACGTTACGTAAAGTAACTAGCAATTCTTTGATAAAAAGTAGACCAGAGTTCTGTTCAAATTATAGTGTCATTCTCTTATTGTTATATTTCCCTTTGAATTTCACTACTAGCCATCGAATACCTTCAAGTCTAAAATGTATCGTATAATTGTGATTCTGTGATATATGCTATTGCTGTTAAGCTGGATAGGTATATGCAGTATTCTCTTTTATTCCAGTAGGTAATACTACACTTGAACAGCGTTTAAACACGATACGGCAGAGGCGAAGCACATCGAGCTTGAAATATTGCTTTGAGACGCCCGCCGCGAATATTGCACGCCTGTACAAGTGTTGAAGGAGCTCCGAGTATCGGTGAAAATTTTGTTCGAATAATAACAAAGGGGGAGTAGAGGTCATATGGACATCTCGTCAAGTGCTCTTTACGCTAACGTTGAGATAATTTTCTAGTATATGTGCACCTAGCACCTAAATTCCGTTTTACAATTAATAATTGTGACTGGTAATTACACACATGATTATCTTACAGTACCAGAACAGCTAAAAAACATACATTTATACATACTATAGAATACAAATAAAATAGATATTTTTATTCCATTCAGACACAAAAATGTTTGTCTTGGGTCAGAATCGAACCCACGAACTCCAGTTTATCAGTGAACGTTTTATAACTATTAGTCCAATAAGCCTGTTGAGTTGAGCAATATTAAAGTAGATCAGCATGTACCTACTTTTAGTTCTAGATGAAGCTATTTCGCAAAAGTAAGGTATCGTACTTAAAACATTATGAATTATTTTATTTTCAATCAAATACATAACTTAAAGAACTCATGGAATATTTGACTTCATGAGAACCATATAATAATTTCTTCAGCGAGTAGCAATTCGATATCATCTGTTTAGAATTGGATACAAACGTATGACCTAAAATAACAAGTCAGATATTAACACAAAAATTTCCAAGCATTTGTATGTTTATCAATTTTAACGATCATGTATTTAATCGAAATCGTCGTGGTTGATTTTAGTAAGAATATGTCTCCTAATGAAGTTTCTCATCACGATACTGTCACCAATCAAAAGTTATGGAGAAAGCCTGTATACCAATACCTATAATAGGTGCATCTCAGATAAAAACAATTAATTTCAACTCGTTTCTCTTGCCCACGTTCTATGGAACTACTAAAATATGATACGATTAATGTCTACTACGATTTCGATAATGATAACGCAGTAACATTTAATAGTTTTAAATATTAACTCTGAACTTTTAAACAAAACTCGGCGCTTGAAACATAAAACTAAAATTTATATAGTACCTTACATAATAAAGATTAGGGACCATATTCCTAATTAATGTAATCGGCCGATCAAAGCGTCGGTTTCACAATTAGCGAGTAAAGAGTAAGATACCAATAAATTTTCATACTTGTAATATTAAGATGTATAATTGAATAGTAATTAAAATCACTTTTATTTATTTATTTTCATTTAATTATTTATTTAATGATAATAATTTTATTGATGAATGTATATTTATCAATGCATACACGCCGGTTTTGGTGGATCTCGAATACAGATAATTTTGTTAAATAAAAAATAGCCTTCTTATGTCTAAATAAACGCATAATTATTATTTGGATAAGTTGGTTTGAGCCTTAAGTCGACCAGCTTAAGTAGTTTGTGCTCAAATTAAATACATATTTTATTATTTTGTTTACAGAAATATTTATTCATTTATGTAATAACCTAGTAACTGAGGGTTATAAACAGAAAACGTACTTAATCCCTAGTGGCATTGTTTTGTAGTTTCCCAGAGTGAAGACGATAAAGTAGGGTAAGCCTAATTAAAAAGTAAAGAAGAAAGGGGAAAAAAAAATAAAACAGATAAAATGTTGTTGTTGTAATATAAACAAATTAGCCCTTTCAATTAACCCACTTTAATCAGTTAATTGGCACTTTTACGAATTTGCTCTAAAGGTTCTTTACTTTAGTACATTAATATAATTTTATTCTCTAATTAGAAAACAATATTCAGAATATTACTTAATATGGTAGTACATTTCTGTAACAGTTTTGAAAATATCCTAAGATCAATAAATATGACCTTCTTTATAATAAGATATTTTATAATACATCTTTGTATTTCTGATTTAATTAAGTTATTTCATGGTGTGTAAGTATTACAAATTGAACTAATATTGTTCGCACAATAAACACCATACACTAATTGGAAACGATTGATTTAATGAAATACACAAAATGGAAATACCAGTAATTCAACGCTAAGTTTAACGGTCGGAACGATACGTTCATACTTCATGTATTGATTCGAAATTGTTAAGGCCTGTTATTGTTTTACGACAGATTTGCTTTGACATTGTTTGAAGGCAATATCCCGATTTTATTACAGTTTCTACTGGCTATAACCCATTACATTTCCATACTAGAGGCCTATATTTCAAAAGTTGTTGCCGTTGTTATGTTTTTCGTATAATCGAGTTGGCCATTTTGAATGTTGAGTACTTCTCACTTGGCTACGCGTCCAGTCCGTTTACATTTGTACACCTGCCAACTGTTTTTATTTGCACAAAAAGTCGTATTCAGTATTGTTCTGTAACTTCATAAAAACAACTCTCATTCAACTTTAGGAGAGTAACATCAATGAATTGTTAACAATATCGCAGAAAAATATTTGTGCAATAACTAAATTATAATTGTTATCCGGATTTTTTTTATTTCGCTAATTTTAATTATTAATGAAACCATATCTTTTAATTGTCTATTTAATTTTAAAGACAAAAATAAGTTTGTTGTTACAAAGATTGCACCCAAAGTTGTTATAAGCTTTGAATATTATTATTATAAATATCATATCAATATCAGTTTCTTTTACATAGTAATAAATCAAAAGTGACCATGTTAAGAAATAATAAGTAATAAGACATTAATAGAGTAATTAATTAATTTCCAGTTTAGCTGCCCAAGTTACTGCTCACTGATCAGATAAGGGATTTTTTCAAATCAATGGGCATTTTGAGACGATGGCACGCGGAGGTAGCGCTCACTAGATCTTATCAACCACCGGTAATGAGAATTGGTGTAAGCTGTCCACATTGAAGTTTTAAATAACAAATAACAAACAACCTGTATATTTATCGTAAACATACATTATATTTAAGTGTTGGTTGGTGTTTATGAGTTTCAACTTTTAACAAGCCTTTAAATATATTATGCCAGTGTATAACGAGATTAGCAGTTATCATAAAAATTGTCTTTTTATTATCATCCTATTCATTTATTATTCCATTGTCGGAAAAGACCTCACAAAATGAAAACAGTTTAAGGCATACGGTCCAAATCCTAGATATCAATGTGTGTTGCTTTACCGTTACAAATCATATTTAAGTTATTAAAAACACATACCTATATAATTTACTAAACTAAATAGAATATTTTAGACAAGAACAATCTTTTTATATTACCGATGCAAGGATATATTAAGCTACCATATCTTACAAGAGATTTCAACACCTTTATGTTAATTCTCATTTCTAGGGGAAAGTGATTCGACTTGTTAGGCACCAGAAGTTTTTAATTAATTAATAATTTTAATTAGTGTAAATTAAATTTTTTGATAAATGTTATATACTTATAAATTTTACTGTAATGCGGGTGTATCGAATACATTTAGACACTGGCCATAAGCAACGTTAACGTTTGGGGCCACATCCATTTATCACTCTGAAAATCGATCTTGATAAAGCACTAATTATAGAATCAGACTATCATTCGCCAAGCAGAAGGTGATACGGCGTCTTGAAACCGAGACTTGCGCAATTGAGTCAATGTGATTACTTTAAACTCACGACCAAACCACGACTACGACCACTATGAAAATCTTCAGCTTATATGGAAAATTTATTACACAAAGGATAAACGGTATTAAAATACTATATACTCGTACATTACTTAAATATTACAGAGTATTTTACCAAAAACGAATTAATTCAACATAAAAGTTAAGTACTTAATCATTATTATTTGAACAAATTACATTCGCAGTAGGTAGTAGTTCGTGCAATCTACAAAAATAAACACTACTAGTTTTCAACAAAGCGAAAATACAGGTATTTTCTTGACCACGCAATTTAATGACGTAAGGCCGAGAGTTTGATATTACTGGATTTAGGGAACTCGAGATATGTCGGAACGGCGCCGAGTCAAAGAAGAATTTCATTTGCAGTTAGACGTCTCAAAGGATTATGGAAGTGAAAGAACGAACGGTATTAGAAAATACAGGTTTTCTCGGAAAACTGCTGCTTTTCATCATATTTCTCTTATTAGAGCTCTTAAAAATTTAATTGTATTATATCTTTTTTAAAAGCTTGTATAAGTTTCCGTGCACAGTCTACTATGTAGTCGTTGTAACTAAATAGTGGTACGGGCCTAAAAAGAATCGATTCGGATTACCTTTTATAATTAGCCTCCTATTTTGACGAGCTTGCGTTTTCTTCGGAATTCTTTTATTGCGTCCCTTTTGTCCGACCGCACAATATTGTGTTACGGTCGTATTATTTCTTTAATTAAGTTCCATAAATAAAATCACATTCCGAGACACGAATCGAGTTTGATGAGATTGATTCTCTAATATCTTACTGTGTTATTTTGTTGTTTTCTTATTTTAACACAGATAACACAGTAAGTATAGTGATGATCATATTGCTATTGTATTATATTTCCAATTCGATTTGGTCACAAAATTTAAACAATACTGCCAATCATAATTAGAAATAGAGCGTTATAGAGCTCAAAACCGGGAAGCACAAATCAAAACTGCAATTCGAATTCCAAGTTTAAAATGAGGTCTGCGATTAATTTAGTTTTAAATTTTCTTGCGGCGGCGGAAAACTAACGTTCTGCCAACAGCCGCAGCTGTTACTTGACGTCATTATTAAACGCTTTTCATGAACAGGTGTTGATGATAACGAGGGAGAACGTTTAATTAATTAACACTAACAGTTCCTTATATGAAAGTGGAGACGATAGTTTAGTATACGAGGAGATTAATGCCGACTAATTAATATGGAATTAAATTTGTCGGCGATAAACGTTTATGACCAATTTATTAATAAACACTCTAAACTGCTGTAAACTTAAAAATCAATTGCAATGAAAATCTCGTGGAAGAAAAAGATTCAAGGGTGAAAATGAGAATTTTTTCTACCTTAAAAAGTAACATTATATTTTAATATAAGTATACATATATATGCAAATAAACAAAAACACAAGAAATATTAATGTCTGGTTTGTACTAAAATATAGGGTTACCATTACACATTACACCAAGCAAGTGCCAACATGTTTAATGCTGTAAATAAAAAAATAAGAACTTGTACAGTTGCTTTTATATAAGATAAGATCACATTACTCGTATTATCTCGATGTCTCTTCAAGAGTTGACAAATTTAACTTTGATGCATTCTAACGGAGTAAATTGGTGTGATATGATCTATGTTCAAACTTGGATTGATATTCTTGCTAAGGAACGTGTTTGAACATGTTACGAACGGAGAAAAGCGAGTTTAGTATGATTTTGTTTAGAATTATAAGTACACGTAGCACGCTCCGACCACTCACTGGGGGTAGGCAGAAAGCAATGCGTTCCAAATATCTATAACTTTACAGATCTGACGTACTTATTCAATGTTCAATACTGTTTTCCTACATAGACGCTGAACTGTACAAAATACATGTCTAATTTAAGAACACAACAGCTTCATATGTATTATTACTACTGACTAACATGTTACCAATACGTTGATGTATATTGCTATATGGTAAAAAGTTTGTAAGCATCTAGCATCAGCATTAGCTTTGTGACTGATGCCAGGTCGTAAATTGAGGACTATCTAAATAAACATTTTTCAATCAATTTTGGCAGTCCATGTAAAGCTAGTCTTGTTTTATTACACTTGGGAAACAATTGTTAGTAACACAGCTTAGAAATACTCGTAGAATAAATTATCGTAATGTAATACATATAATCTTTCCTCGCTTGACGTGAATTAGTTGGCGGTGTGGTAGTTCGGTGAAATCAAACGATATGATCAAGCTTCCAACATGAATAGATTTCCCCGTGTGTGATAATAAATCTAAATTCGTATGTAATTCTCGGTTAAGTGAGTTCTCTAACTGCCTCCTAGTACTTGCCAGAACTTGGATATCTTGCAAAACTTGCTCGAACTTTCAATAGATTTTAATGACTCTCCATTTTTAAACGCGTAAGTTAAAATCAATATTGAATTTCTTCTTCGTGAATTTCATATAAATATATCATTGTTGTCTTTCTCTATCTTTAATAAATTATTTAATCTAATAGATCGGTATATCCTGTCGGTCCCTAACAGTAGTCCTTGTAGTCGGGGACCAGAATACAGCTACAGTAAAGTAGATAAGGTAGAAAAGGTTGGTCTAACTAGCAATAAAATTGGCAATGTCAAGAACATTAACACTTAACAGCCAAATTTGGTTATACCGTCGCCACTGACAATTGTATTTCTAAGTTGTCACACTAAAAAGAACACGACAGAATCCTGTGTTTTAATATTCACTCTATTTTCTTTATCCGCAACAGTACATTTTTACTTGAGTTTTAAAATTAAAAACATCCCGTATAGAAGAGAAATAACATCAAAGAGGATTTATTTGTCACTACAGGACTCGTTCAAAAATTTAAAAAGTGCAGTTCCCTTCTCTTCACGTAAAATAAAGGCTAAAATACTGGCAGTTGCGCCATAGTTCCCAGTATGTAAATTGACATGAGTTTGAAGGAAACATATCGGGCTCTGGATATCAATAATAAGAATAGAAATCATGTTCGCTAGTAAGTTAGCACCTCGGTAATGGGGCCTCTAACAAGGAGAGTACCTAGTAGCCCTAATGATCTGAGGTGCAATATCAAGATGTATTTAATTGGGTTTCGTTACGTCCAAGTGGCAGAATGTTTGCAGGTGTCCGCTGCACGGAATATAGATTGTTTGTGATTTATGTCGATTTTTAACAGATGTACAGAAATACTGGAGCTAACTTCATTGTGCATCGCGCATTAAACTTTGAATAATGTTCAGAATTAATAAGGAAAACGTTTAACGGTTAGACATTTATTTGTTATTTATTTTGATTGCATATTCATTTTACAATTAAGCTCCAAGCAGTAAAACTTTGCATTTACCTTTATTTCTTGGTATCTATGTACTAACACAAAAACGAAGGTATTGTAAAATATTTTTTGTTACATGTTATCGTATATACAATTACCAATTATTGAAAATATTTAAAGATAGGTTCTCTTAATACAATAGATTATATTAGAGAACATAAGTTTGGTATCAAGATAAGTGGCTGCATTTTTACCATTTTTAAAGCAGGTAACACTTCTAGTAAAATTATATTATATCCGTGTTAAAACCTGAGAAATGGGTACATCGCTGCTAAAGATCGGTACGACGTGGGAGGCTAGCCTTAAGCGGTATCGTTCATAGCCAGGCCATCCATCCACAACGATTTGAGGCGTTATGTTTTAATAGATGGCGCTGGAGATCGCCTGCACCTAACAAAGGTAAGAAGTGATAACAAGATGACTATTTATGTCTAAGGTAGACAAATTTTATTCCCTTAGTTTATTTTGTTTTTTATATATCGCTATTCTCAAAATGAGAGCTATAATACCAATTTCACGCTTTCTGGTGTACATCATCGTTCACAAATTACAACATTTAATATCAAATTTCAATTAGTAGGTATTCTCACAACAGTGATATTATTTTTTTTTCTTTTAAATGCTCAATTAATCATAATATCATTTCAGAAAAATCTAAACTCAGATTTAAAATGTCCAGGCAGCGGAACATGCATTAAACACTGCGGCGCTGTTGTAGTCAGTCAATAAATAAAAAGGGACTGTCGCTTATTGCCTTATACGCCCAACGGGCACCCTTGTCGTTGGCGAGGTACCTAAATCAGCTGCCAATGCACCTGTAGAAACGTCGATTATGCAAATGTGAGAGGTCTTTCAACTAAATACCGCGCTTCGGTGTTGCGCGGGAGTCACCTTTTATTTTCCCATTCAAAGTTCATTACGCATACAAAATCGGTTTGGGACGCCACCATTTAAAAGGTGGCAGTTGCTGAAGTAGCTTATGTCCTGTGGCATAAATCTTTCGAGAGAAAATGTTGGGACATATACCCTAATCAATGTGGCAATCTTCGAATGTGTTTACATTTTTAAAGAAAAATAAAGATTATCGAATAGCTCCGAACGGATTTCACTTAAATTCTGTGTAAATGTGATAGAAACATTTCGACAACAATTAAATAAATATGTTACTATCCAAATACATGCTTCATATATTGTTATAAATATATCTTTGTATAATACTCAGAAATTGAAGAAATTTCATCAAATCAGAACAAATTGGTTTTTATGAGAAAGTTACAAATATGCAGTGGCCTGTTAAATATTTTCTAAAATAATTAAGTTTTATTAAATATTACGAAAAACAAAGAAGCAAGAAAAAGAGAAATCTAAGAGCAATATAATTATAAAATCGTTGTGGGCTGAATGTTTATTCTTTCCGTTCAATTATAAAACAGCCAATGAGAGTGCGACGATAACCGAAAAGTACACTATTTGGAAAAGGGTCGGGTTGCTTAACCCGGTTGGGTAGACCTAATTTTGTAGGGAGAGAAAATTTTACCCTATCCTAACAAAATATTGGTTCATAAAAATGCAAAGACTGGTAATTACGAACACAATGACGAAGGCAGCAGAGTCGACAATCAAGTAATTAATTCGGCATTAATGTTTTGGCTAAATTATATTTATGCCTACCGCCTCAAATTTCTTGTTCAATGCAACTTGTCTGAAGTTAAATGTTATCAACTAAATTACTTACGTAGATGGTTTTGTAGTGAAATTTGCAGTAGGCCTTATTGAATTTATAGATTTTACACATTTTTGTTTCATCCTATATTTCATTTCAATTTGTTTATATTTTTGCAATTAATTAATTCGCAGTAGGCGTATTACCAATAAATGCATTTTTTTACTTCCTCTTGAAATTATTGTTGGTTGGTATGACATAAACAATTTATTTTAACACAAACTTCGGAATGGTTTGAAACGGTATATTATGTCCTCGCTGAAAAAAATTCCCATGTGGCATCGGACGCTTATACACAATGAATAACATTAATTTCGTTCTAGAAAATACATATTACGTAATGTACACATTTTCATTAGCGTTTTGTATAATTAATTGCACTTGAATTTTCAATCGTGTTATTTATTTACAAAAAAGGCGATTTTATAGGAATAGCTTCATTAAATAGTAAATAATTGTTGAGCATTTGTCACGATTCAATCCCCCATTACCTACAATAGTATACTTACAGTAAAGCCTAAACTATCGAGCCGCTGTCACATAAAGCAGCAAGACAATTTGCTGGATATACTTAGCTCGCCAATTGAATGGACCGGCTACCTTCGTGCCTTTTGCTGAATGTGTCCAATTTACCCCACTCTACCTACACAGCAAAAAAGTATACGTTGTAAAGAATTTTGCCTGCGCTTAAAATTATTTATGTCAATTCACTAATTCATAAACAATGGCTTTGATTTTACACATTTGAATATTGACTTATTGTATAAAAAGGTGCAATTATTAAATCAGGTAAAAAATTACATTTCATTTGAAGTTAGGCAATATTTATTTGCAATCAAGCAGTATCAAATTATATTTGAATTTCGACAATAAATATAACACGTTTGTGAAATTAAGCAAGTTAATATGATAACAATACACAGTAACAAAATATTCAAAGCTATTTTACTACGACTTGAAGAAGGTAAACAATGTGAAGATCATCGTCGTACTTAACCTAAAATTAAATTTTGTTGTATCATCTTTTGTATTTGTCATAAAACTGTATAGTATTTTCTCAGGTTATCCGATCATTACTATAACTTAGTTTATCGTTTGCTTGCCCCAATAAAAACGCTATGTTCACAATGAATGGACAGATAGATATATGGGGTACTATAAAGCCGCTTTGACGTCCAACATATGTGGGTGTGCCTTAACAAAATGTAAGCTTTTTGAATGCAAATTACATTTAGTTCGTATTTAATAGCGCAATTAATCCAAGAACTGCTAACTAATTGGCTAGAGGCAGTAAATAGATTGCACGGATAGAGGTTTTGTATGAATGTAGGAATGAAAAGAGCGCTTAATTTGTTACTGGGCACGTATGTACAACACAATGCTGCGAATTACATTCCTTGACATGCGATCTCGGGGGCTAATGTTGCTTTGTTTGCTTAATTCATTTTCACATTTAAAATTGCATGATAAGATTGCATGTTTAAAATACAGTGTTTAATTTATAATTTTGCAGTTTAACGATCTTTATAGATATAGTGTCATGTAATTTAATGCAAGCATTAAATATGTACACTATCGCACTGTCATTCAGTAAGCTATACATGAGAGAGCATGTAACGACACTGACAATTAATGATAAACAGTTACAGTATAATTAAATGAAAACTTCCTTACCCAACAGTGGGACCTAAAACATTTTCCGAACAATAAATTACGTACAAGATTTTTGTAACAATAAAAACCAATTTGAAGTAAAACAGTTATTTATTCAATAAATAAATGCATCGATGTGGCAGTCAAGGAATTTTGAATAAAAATAGACATTACTTTGTTGATATATTTCTTTCACTATTATAATGCAAACATAGTCCAAATCCATTACAAGTTGTATCTACGTTATGCACTTGATGCACATTCAGAATGCAAACAGCACAGATGAAGTCCCCGGTCTGCGTTGCAAATCCCTGCGTTATTGCGTTCATCAAGCCTCTCAACTTGTGTAATGAACTCCAGTCGGTCTGCAGCCGGGTTCATATTACTTAATACCCGTGCGAGTTGCTTGTTTCATCTACAATCTCATTCCCGTCTGCGTAGGAACGATACCGTAATGACTTTTAAACATGTACATGCATTCGGCAACTTTGTCTACTTCCACCTTGTATTTTTAATTAGACTTGGTTTTAGCGGTTCTACCAACATTTTATGAAGTAGTAGCAGAAATGCTAGGATTGCAACTACTAGTAAGACTGTAAATGAAATTGATAATTTTTACAACAGAAAAATGCCTGACAAAAGTTTGCGATATGAGAGATAAGCTGTGTATTTACAAATATTTAGGACTTTGTTTTCTTTTGCACTGTATTTAACTATGCTGATGGTACAAACAAAAAGAAAATAAAAAAAGACTGAACGTTGGATTCCAACACTAAAAAATTTTGAATGTTGTCCAAAATAAATCATTAATCTTAATTAAGGAAAACAAATTGAAATCGCTTCTTGTTTCAACAGAACAGCCAGTTATCTACAGTTAAACAAATTACGAATCAGAACAATTCATCAATCAAAACCAGGACGAGTTAAAAAGACATTAACAACTGCTTTAAAACAACGAAACATTTCTCTGTTTATGAAACAGGTGCTTCATTGGTCTGTTTGGGCTTAAGCTGTTTTACTATGAAAGGATAAGCGATAGACGAGGAAAGAAATAAAAGAAACACAAAGTAGTTCGAATTCGCCGGCGAATTTTTCGCAACAACTGTTTCGTTTACGTTCAATAAAAATGCACAATATACGACCTATAATTCTTTTCGCAATGGGAAAACATCTACAAAATATAGCAAATTACTTCATTAGACGAAGATCTATAAAATGTTAGTCCGGTGCAAACTGGTTCACGGAATTACGTACCTAGGGATATTTAAGATTAATAAAATTTAAAGTTGTTATTTCAAAATTAAAGAAGTTACTGTTTAGTGTGAAATGTGGGGTGTGCGAAAACTTATGACATTTGTCAATAGTAACCATTTATCAGTAGAGTCGCTCAACCATTAATCGAGAAAATCAAATTTACCAGATTGTTTGCTAACTGAAATTACTAAGACAGTTGTACCTATTCATCTTCTTATTGCTTTCTATAATAATTCGCACTAATGTTTTTACACGTTTTCTTGCATAAATCAATTCGTCGCGTGATTCTTGATATCTGTAAAACCAGTCCATTACATTCTTACGTAATTGTTATTATTAAAGATTGTTTCTTTAATTATTTACATCGGTATTAAATTGTCAGGAAGTTGCTTGTAGCTCATTTGTAAATATTATATATGCATTATTCTATATAACGATGCGGTCCTGATTAATGTAACCCAATTCCGGTTAAGTTATAACCCTATCCAACGTGTATTTAATTTAAATAAATGATATCTGATTATTTGGAAGGATATGGGCTGGACGTACACTTGATGTGGGCTGACGGAATGACGCAATAATAATAAAGTTGGAGCGATCTCTGTAGAACAAAAAAGAATAGGCGTTGTTTTCGCTTCGCTGAAGACCCCTACCACAGATCTACGCCTATTTTACTTACGTATGTAAGTATGTATCTTTAGTATCATGGATCGAAACTCTCTATGTCGGCTATGATTTTTATTAAACGTGTAGTTTTTAATGGAACTTTTGTTCTTAGTTGCATCAACAACTGCTACAAAATTATTGTTTTGAGTGAAATGACGTAGTCTGGTTTATATAATTTTGATGGCATATCTTGCAAATAATCCTTAGAATGAGAGTAGGACTAGGATTTCAGATATACTCAACTGAAATTTAACCGTAGATAAAAAAACTGACCTAAATTATAATTGCCACTTTCAATAAAATGTAATAAACATTGTGACCCGGAAAAATATTGCGCCCGTCTAATAATTAAGCGCTCAGCTAAAGAAGAAAATTAGACTCGTTAGTACATTAATCTAAGGGCAGGTAACTTTTTAATTTCCTTAACGAATTTGTCATATTTTCCTTTGAGCTCCGTCTAATGAAATAAGCGTGAGACGACAGCCATGCGGGTCAAGCCCGGAATTTTTATAAGCACTTTAAATTCAACGGGAATAATAAGTTTCACCGTTTTAAGAAAAGCCATTTTGAAAATTATTTACAACACGACATGGAATGAGCGCGGACGTTCAGTAGGCAAATTTTAAATAGGTACCTAACTAAATAACCGAGTAACTTTTGACGTCGCCTTGCCTTTAACAAAGGAAAGCCTTTACGGCTCCTACTGGAAAGTGGTAATTAACAAGTCTCAGATTTATTGCGGGTTGAATTAGCTTCCAACGTTTAGCTTCATATCATAATCTGAAAGCGTTTTATTGTTGGAGAGGAATTATTCGACGATAATTAATTACACGTAATACGACTTAGCGACAATATAACTCTGAAGCAAGCTTTGTCGAGAAATAGGAATTAAGCTGTAATTGATTTCAAATTCACTTTTGCTTGATAGTAAAGAGTTAGGAAAGAGACTTTACCATTGAGTGTTTTGTCGTAATTTGTCTGCCAATGAAATATTAATTTGTGTTGTGAAACGCCGTTCTTTCAAAGGTTCTTTAATAGGTATTAACGAACTTGATGATTGAATATATTAAAATATTTCAATTTCAAACAAAACTCACAGAATCCCGCAGCAAATTTACCTGTATACTTAACTACGTATTACTAATTAATTATACAGCTACAGGTGTCTCTGCAAAGGTATTATTTGTGTAAATCGAGTTTGAAACTGTGTTGCTTATTCTTGCTAACCATTCTAATAATATAATCATAAGAGACTTGGTTCATAAAGAGTTAATTATAAAAGCTTAAGTACCAACGTTCCGCGCACTAATTAAAAAGTTTAGACAAAGCGCCCAACTTTTTCATAACCACGTAAGTCTATACGTAAAGTTTTTTACATCATTTACAACCCTAAGAGCGAAATGTTTCCGAAAATATTTTAACTAATTCTAAGCACGTCCTCGCACAATATGTCATAAATAGCCCATCATTGTCCAACTGTTGTTTCGCCAATATCAGGGTTATCACAAAATTGCGGGCAAATTAATTATGTCGTTGTGTTTACTAGGTGCGATTTGATTTGAAACTTTTTATTCTTATAGTATTAACCGTTCAACTACCGATTTTAAAATGACTATGAGCTTATTGATTCGGTGCTTAACTTTTTGTTTACAACACGATTAATGGCGGTTCATCTATTGAACATTTCGCCTATCCAAATCTACGTATTGGAGTGTACTGAAAATCAAAGCTGTGAATTCGACAATGAGCTAGGTTAGGTAGGTATGTATCTACCATATAATCAAATACCCTTTTTTAAAATCTGACCAAAGCAATCAATAATAATTGACTATCACGACAGTTTTAACATGCAAATATCATATTTCGCGCCATAATGCTTAAACTAAGATTTTTTTTTTAGGTACAATAATAATTATTATAACCATTATGTATGTAAATAATATGTATGTAGAAAACATCACAAATGTATTGAAAAATTTTAAACAAAGATTATGTTTCCTTCTTCCAATCTTCAATCTTCCAAACTTGATCACTAGTTATATCAGTGCTAGCCCTGCAGTAAGTCGTAATTGTCTCAGTGACAAAACGGGCTGCCCCGAAACTCTAGAGAACTGCTGGCTATAAAAGTCACATGCTAGCATCCGGCTTATTACCGCCATAACAATTTAAGGAAGCCGAAAGGGTGGTAGAATTTCGGCGAAAACTTTTGTTTGCGTCTCAGTCTTCGGATTGTTTTATAAACAATGTTTACAACAGTAACTTTATGGTCCACTTGTTTTATCTCGGCTCAGCAACACGACCCTATTGTCGGGAACGTTTCGTTTAGAACAATTTGTGTTATATAAGTTATGATAATAACATGAAATGCCACGTTCCGTTCTCTAAAAAGCTGCGTCCTAAAAGTGAATTACGCACAACACTTTTACCCTCGTTTCCTAGATTCAATGAAACAATAGATTTTTGTGTGACAATGTATTTTTGTTTTGGACCAATGTAATATTTGAAAGTGAAATCGGTCTACTGAGAATAACCACTGTTTCTGTATTTGTTAATGAGTAACAATAGTTTTATTGTTACGACTTGCATATTGCTGTTGAGCAATAATTTTTGTCAATCTTTTATTAGTAACAGTGAGGAAAAGTGTAAGTAAACATTCCTATTTATACTTACGTATGTGAGTTTCAGAATTCAAAAAAATTGATTTGAAATCAGTTTACTTATTAATACAAAACAAGGTTAAAACTAAAATAAGAGTATTAGTTCTAATTTACACCGAAAACTAATTTAGCATAAAAAGCTTGTTAAGTCATAAATGCAATAATATTACTCGTACAAAATATATCTGATTACCGTTCCGTACACAAATACGTCATAATAATATTATACATATTATTAGACGTAGTAATGAATTCGTTTTATAAACACATGATCTAAACAGCAGGTGTTTCGATTAAATCACGGTTAGACTAATAGTCTATGCTTTGTGGATAATCGATGATGCTGTATAATCACGTTAGGAATGCCGAGATCCCAGTACTGTGTACCTACTGTTCGGCAGTTTACTTGATATTATAGTATAGTACATATAACAATTGAATATAATTACAATGGAATTCTCTGTAGGCTGCAAATTAACGTGTCGTCAATCGAAGTACTGACAGGGAATAATCGAAGTTTAATATGAAAATGTCACTCTACGATAAGTGTGTAATATAATAATTTGGTGATTAGTGATAGAAGAGCCGTTCTTTCATCTTCAGCTTCTTCTTATATGTTGAAATTATGTTATACTTAACACTGTCTCAGGTCTTGGATATTGACAATGTCGGTGGCAGGTAATGGTCACTTACTCATCAAATGACATGTTTATATTATATTCATATTATGAATATGCGAGTAGCTTTACATAACTTCGAAATCATATAAAATGCCCGTGAATAACATCTCACGAAAATTTAACATTACAGTAACTTGCCCGTATCTATTCCAGAATATAAATAACCAATGAAATCACGTGTATAATATAAAAGTACCAGGGCATAAGGAATCGGAAGAGGCGTTCGTGACTGACTTTTGCCCTGTATATTTTACTTGGTGTGCTTGCCGGCGCCATCGCAGTCCAAGAATGAAATCCTGGCATTGCGCGGTTTCACTACCACTCATTGTTTTGCGCTCCGCGAGGCATGTTATGCATAATTTATATCATAGATTTGTTCGGAAATGTGCCGATATTTGAAATAAAATAGCAACGTCTATACCTTTAGACATAACTAACACAACATCAAAATATAGGTATGTATATATATACACATATTTATAATTAAAGCAAAATGCAGGTCAGATAATTGTAATTGATTAAACGTTACTACAAGATGGTGCTTGTCGGAATTGTAGTATGAGTAATTTTGGAATGCATGCTGCTCCACTCAGATGCTAATTCCTGAGGTTGCTAGTTGTACAAATTATTTATGATGACATTTTTCTGCCTGCCCTGTTAGGGACCTGGCGTGTTGGTATACTAATAATTATAAAATTTAATAAACCAAATTAAAAATATTGTTTAATTTACAATGAGAGCCAATAACACAATTCGTGTTGGTTATGCATTGCATTACAGTACAAACATCATAATGAAGTACTTTTGAATTTTATATTTCATGAAAAATGAATTTAATCTAACTAAACATGTTGAAACCTCCAATGCTTATTTTGAACTATATCATTAACGAATTCCAACAGACATTATCTTGTTCTACAGCTACTACACTATTACGCCGTTATTCTAAATGATTCTTTATAATTAAAACAAGCCGTCTACTGATTAACCATACTCATATAATCTGGAAAACTGTGTTCGACTTAAGTTAGTAAGCCACTTGTTCCACTGATATTGAATGGCTATAAGCGAGTAACGAAATGTCAGATAATATCTGTGAAGACGGAAGTAATTTACAGCTTTTATATACGTATTTAGAATTGCTATCATATCTACACTGCAGTGACAGTACAGACCTATACGAAATAAATCCACGTTTAATTTGGCGCTAGAAATGCATTGGAAAATATTTTTGTAATTTTCCTACTATACGTCCAATGTTTGTGACTGTGAATACTAAATTGAATTTTGGAAAAGCTAAAACATTTTACTATTTCCGTAAATAGACAAAATACATATTTATGCGTACATTGGTACATGAGGCGATATTTTACTTTATTATCATATTAGATACTATCATTTTATTTACATTTACATAATATAGGTGACAAATCCACCGCTTGTCGTATATACGTTTGAAGTAGATTTGGTTAGCGGCTATATCAAACGATAAAAATGCATTACATTTAATAAAAGCTAATTAAGGGTCTATTTCAAAACATTTACTCGGCCTTCAATTTACAAATTACGGTCATATCTAAGCCGTAAGGTTCGTCACTAACAGCGCTTCTCAAACTGCCGGCCAAGAATGTTAAGTGGCTTTAATTCAATGTTTAAAAATACGACGACTATGTACTTATTTACTCAAGTGTTAACGTTTTTTTTAAAGTTATTGTAATGGAAAATTATTCGCAACTTTTACTACATATTTTAAAATTTGTATTTCTCTAATTCAGAGTATAAAAGTTAATATTTAATCGTTAATGAGTCACTTCATGGTCGTCACCATGTTCAATGTTCTTTCAAATGTAGCATCATTAATTATATCCATCTGTGATGTATTTTGCCTGGCACTAAACAGTTTGACTATCTCTAGTTAAGTATCTTGTTAGTTCGTAATATCGATACAATAAAAATTTAGGAGACGCTTTATAAAAGTTATTATAAAAGCTTGTACTTTGCCAGAAATCTTTTTGATAACGACTATTACACTCTGAATATACCAGAATGGAGTAGTTTAGCTTTCGACATCTATCCGGCTAGTTAGATTAAATTATTCGATACACTGTCAATGGTCCAGTATATTTTAATAATCAGAAAATAACCATAGAGTGTAATTTAGTTATCAGAATATAACATATACGTGATAGTAAATATTAACCACCTATAAAATTACAGTTGATTATCGAATTCAAATAATATTAATATTAAGAAAAAATGTTAATTTAATTACATACTTTGTGTCACTGTTTGTAAGCGTATGTGTGTGTGTGTGTTCTTATGTATGCCTGAGTGTGTTTATTTTACGAATAGTTTAGGGATAAAAAATTGAAGTTTCAATATTTTTTGTGTTAGTTGCCAAAAACAGTAGATTGATCGGGCGGTCGGTCCACAAAATTGTTGAAGAAACAACCCTTCAAACGAATCCATACAAATGGTTATTAAGTGGGTAGAATTTCAAGAAACAGGGCCTATTTAAAATATGAAAATTGTTTGCAACCAGCTGCTCAACAATGTCTCGGCATCCAGTCCCAAATTATATGATGCGTGCCTTGTTAGCTCTGAACGGCGTCGACGCCGTTCGATGAAATGACCCGACGGTACAGCTAGCAGAACAAACTTTTGAATTAAATTTTTACTACAAATAGATGTAAACAGAAATATAAAACAACACGTATAATATTTTTTTACTTCATTGTAAGCCTTAATAGAAATAAGCTCTTTAACGTTATTTAGATATACATAATATGTATATGTATATGAAAGTTAATATACAACAGTGTATAAGATCGGGTATAAGATCGAGTTTCGGTCTTGCTCGTTTGTAATTAAATTTACGAAAAAAGATTTCTTTACAAAATTATTGACCTATGGAAACAATTTCATTAGCCGATATACACAAAGGTAGTGAAAATTTATGTTTTATTTTATATTTTTACATATTTATACTGAATTCATATAAATTCAGTGTACTACATATTTACACTGAATTTATATATATAGAACACTAAACTATTTCTTCAACCGTACTCCGTATATCGGAATATTGTTATTAAAAAAAGAAACTCGCCACAGTCTATGCTCGCCCTTGTAAATTAAGGGACGACGGAGCAAAGTGGAGTCCAATTAAGAAATTTATTGTTATAACGAGCTGTAAAACAATAAATTCGAACAACAATACGATTCACCGCGGCCTTTCAATTAATACAAAAATAACGGTATCTCTGTCGAATTACATTAGTTTTGTTATTGTATTGTAACAATTTCAATATCTAACTAATCAAGTTATTTCTAACGGCGATCCCTTTGGTGCAGCGGTTAACTCGTTACAATGACACAGGCAATTGGAGTGTAAAGGTACGAATATTATTATTATTATTAATAATATTCTATTCTGTACAAAGGTCTAAAAGTAAGAAATGGCAGTTTCATAAGACCATTTGTATCGCACAAAAATACATAATATACAATTATATAGGTATTATATGTATGGATGTACTTGGAATAGTAACATTCTGTAAATACTCTTAATAATGCTTTATAGGTAGATAATATAAAAAGAATTAGAAGGTTTTAAAATACAATACGTCTGTGTTATGAAGTGAAAATAAGTATGTATTTTATATTGAATATTTGGTCGCTATTTCGTACTAGATGCCGTGCAGCACGGCTAGTGCAGCCGCCTGTAGCTGCTAGCTTTACAAATATTGAGTAATAACCGAAAAAGATTGCGCGGCCTACATTACCTGATATTCTACGTTTTAATGCTTCATACTTGCACTTTAACTTTATTATCTGAACTTTCGTACTGAAAACTGTTGCAAATTTATAAAACGGTTCATTAACATAGATCTTTATCAACCAGAAATTTCAAGTACAGAGAACACATACATATTTTTAACAGTCCAATTCATTTGCGCATTACGTCATTAAGTTTTGGTCTAAATCCAGAAATTTCAAGTACAAAGGACACATATTTTTAACAGTCCAATTCATTTGCGCATTCCCAGCGTATGTTAGCATAATTAAACAATAACGAAATAAATTTTTGCTGCCGTGTTTCCTCTTGTTTGCACCAGCAAAACTTACTTGCATAACTTTCTTTAGCTAATTTGCTCTGTACACCAACAGTAGCGAAGTGAAGTAAAACGAGCTTCATTAAGTTTATAAACTGGGTTTTTATGTTATGATATTAATTACTGTACTGTAGTATAGGTAAGGAACTCAAGAATTCATATTAAAAATCCGTTACTGTCAATGGCTATTAAACGAAAAGAGATAACAATCTGATTTTAATTTGAAAATTGCCGCTGCTTATTAAAAAAAGCTTCCTCCGGTTGTAAACCGAATAACGCTACAACGGTAATACCGTAAATCTTCTCTAATTTATATCCGAAAACATAATAAGAGGAAAATCTTATTCACAACACTACAGCTAGTGTGTCCGGTCGCCCCTGCGTTATTTATAGCTTAGAGTCTAGCGTCAAGCGTCTATAAAAGTAAATAAAGCTCATGAAATTGCTATAAATCCTCTACAAAGAAAGGCGATATATACTGTCCCCGTAAAGTCTGTAGAGACGTTCTTTGGTAAGCCACGGGACATTGAAGCTTGTGTTGTTATAAACGTTGCTTAGAATATATGAAAAATATAGAATCCGCGTAAAACTCTTAGACACTCGTATGTGGCCGTTTATCTAAGTGGTGTTAGCAAAGTTTTTTGATATTCAAATTTTTATAATTATCGACCCTTTTATTGTACCTCAGTTCGACACACGTTTACCTTCAGGCGGACATAAATAGATTTGAGCGATAGACAAGTGCGGAACGGCAGATTTTACAAGCTACGACTGAGCAAACCTTATACACAAACGTAGTGCATTACATTGTACATAACTGACACACATAAACTGTGACAAAAACTGAAAATGCCATTGTGTCTAACTAATCATAAATATATACTCTGCCTTTAAAACCCTTTCAAAGCATATTCGGATAAGATTGAATCAATTTCAACATCCTCAAAATTGCCGAGCGCAAGTATACATTATAAAAAAAGGACCCTAAATAATGACTTGACACTTCCTGACGGCAGAAATCACACGTTTAAAGTTGAAATTAAGAGTCTCGTTTCTCCTTACACCGTAGGGACTAACAACCGCTAACAAGACAGCCCTATAGGGTATGTGATGCTTGTATGTCGATACTTTAATGTTTAAGTGCTTTTGATTAATTAAAAAAAAAAACAAAAATTTACGACTGCGTGAGTAACTGACTTCTGAAAATTCGATGTTATTCGTTTCAGCAAAGAACAACTCATTAATCGGGCAGACTGTTGCAATGAAAATAAAGAAACCCTTATTCAATGGTGACGCAACCTTATTCTATCTAAAATAAATAAAATGTACAAAATATCTAGGATGACCAGCGAAGCACTTAACTTATTAACCACCTCAAATAAAATAAACTGTAGTAAAACAAACGATGTAACATATATTATACTATGTAATGTATGACATTATCGATAAAATGAAAAATGTTCCTTTTACATACATTGTTATCGATATGCTGCCCCACCCCGCTGTTTGGGCAGGTGGCGAAACACACAGACAAAAGGCGGTTCGTATCATTATGTTGTCTTGTTACCGGCGCTGGCGCATCTTACTGGAGGCGCGATATTTCAAAGGGCGTAATTACTGAATACCAATACAGTATCGTTGTACAAAGAAAAGTTGCATGACATGAAAATAGATACACTGTTGTTATTAAAGTCATAGTCGTTTTTGATAAGCTACCGACGGCTTTATTATCTAAGCCGTAAAGATTACAGTAGCCGGTTCTTCATACTGGTTGACACTATTAATGTTACGAACATTTTATATTTATTCTTTTTTCCATTTTATAGATCCTTTTAAACGCAAATTCAAGTGAGGACTTATTTAGTGCATAATAATCATTTAGTACATACCCGTATATTGAAATAGGTCTATTAACGTCTTTTAACTACAGAGAATAGCACAATTTGTATAAAATTTATCCAATAAATATTAGGTTAATTTGTAACATAGTTCAAGCATTACGTACTGCTTCGCGATGTACTAAAATAGGAAAACTTGGACTAAGAAACTGTTCTCAAAACTTGAGTGCGATAAACTAACTTGAATCTTTCACATAAATGGTATGTTACAGTTATTCTGAACTAAGCGGCTTTTTCCGACTTTCATATAGAAACGTACGATTAATAACAATCAAAAGTGCAACGGCCAGTCGTATTTAAGTAACTTTAACCTCGCTTTCGTTTTGAAGCGAAGCAACTATTAAAGTACAATCATTCTCAACCATGACATCTAATATCTCACTCGTCCACATACGTTGGTTGAACTAATCACAAAAAGTCTAATTAATGACTTAGAAACGTACAGCTCTCGTTTCGATGAACTCATCAAAGCACAAGTTAGAGATTATCACGTTAGTATACGATAATTACCAAGTAGAGGATCGTCTCATGGGCGTTCACAAATACATCATTTGTGTTTAAGATGTTACAGGGAATTGCTACACAACGCAAACCAAGTTAATCGTCTCGAACTGTTAATTTGGAAGATCTGTTATCCGTAATAGATGTTCGTGAGATTTCTTTCGCGCCGTTGTTTCATTTGTTCATGTTATCTCCGTCCAAACATTCTTTGCTTGAACTAAGATGGTGTAGATGTCTGTTATAGAAAGAAATATTCGATGACAATCGTTATTAAAGATTAATGGAACATGGGAAATAACAAGGTAATCTTTTTTATGTATATGAGCAACGTTCTTCGTTTTAAATATGAAAAGGTCGTGATGTGGGACGAAAAAGAAAGTACTTTCTACATAAATCTTGGTCACATGATATTAAGTGGTCACCACAAAGTAGATATCTGCAATACCCCAGGATCCGCCAATGTCAATATTATCTAGTCGCCACATTGTTATCTTTCAATAAAAAAAATTACATCTGTAAACTCAATATCGATCAAGTCCCTTTTACGTCCGAAGTATAAAGGAGACTTTATTAAACCAAATAATTATAACCGTGCACTGAATTCTTTCATTACGAGTATAGACGTATGTGAGACTGCAATTAAGCGGAGGCACTGTAGCTTGTTAGAATTATTATGGTATGCGTATATTTACGAGTATGCTCATACTAAATACGATTACCAACGGTTCTCGAGTATTGAAAGCGTTTGTCTAAGCGACTTTTGCTGAAAATTGGCGTACAATTAAACACCCTAATCTGTGTTATTTATAAAATTATGATAATTTTAAAAATCCCGTGAGCTCTTAGCCAGTTTCTTGTGCGTTAGGATGAAAGCCACTTCGTGGACTTTGAAAAGACATAGGTACATATATTATACGCCACTATAGGTACATATATTATACCCCTTTCCATATGTGTATTTTCTATTACATATGTACTCGGCGGCGGCTATACGGAAAGTGTTTTTATTCCACGAGTGTCAAATGAAATTGCATTTTAAGTTGAGACAAATGGTAAAGTTTTTCTCAGCTTTGTTTAGGAATATGGGAGTCGGCATTATGAATTGCGTATGATTATTTTAATTTAGTTGCGGCCTCAAATTCCTCGGCGTTATGATTCGGTCCGTATTATGTATGATTACATTCGCTTGGAATTTATCGCGACAAGGGAAGGTTGCTCGAGCGATGTTCTTTTGTTAAATAAATGAAGTAAGGATGCACGTTCCATGGTCTTCGTCGACAAAAACGTGAATATGAAACAACATTACTTATAAAAGCCCACCGCCTTATAAAATGTTCTAATGGTAGTTATGCAAGGGACGATCCTTGTACAAGAGCATAATTATTATTAATTGAGTTGAAAGGTTTTTAAATTAAAGTTAGAACTTAAACTTTACAAACTTCAAGATACTTTAAAACATATGTGAATTTTAAAAATAGAATTATAATAATTAGAGTACATTTATCATATTACAATTATATTGTGTAGGCAGAAAACAAATTGCTAAATACATAGGTACTGTTGCAAATGACCAGCAGAATTTTATTATAATTATTACCTAGCCTAGTCATAATTTATTACCTGACCATTTCTATAAAAAACCTAACGTTGTTATAGCAATAGATCAGTCAATAGATCAGTTTTAAATCACCTTGCATATTTTGATAGGTATAACTAGTGAAATAAAGAATATATTATAAAGATAGGAGTATCAACCAGTTTTAGAAGCAATAAATGAGTTGATATTAATTTGTGACTTGATTAATAATAACAAGCTTGTGTCTGCCCGCGATTTTCTTCGCATGAACGAAGATCAAAACTACATTCGGTCGAAATGTTTCTATCAAATGGTTTCTATCAAATGGTTAGTAGGTAAGTCTAAAATGTTTTTGCTTACAAGAAAAAGCTAAAAAAGATTAATTACTACATTCTACTTTGGAGCAATCGTAGTATAACTGTGAGGCTTCATCAACACTTTATACGTGTTTCTACTATATTTGTATACATGTATACATACACCAGGATTATTTTTTACAACCGAAATAGGTGAATCGTTAAACCTAGGACAAAAAATTGTCTCCTAATTCACCGAAAGTACTGATTAATTCAACAAAAACTACCCACTATTGTAATGGATTCTATAGAGCATTCTATCAAATTCTATAGACGATTTTACTTACTGTTACTGAGGGGTCAATGTAATTCTACAGAGACTAATAATTCTACTGAGAGTTTTTCGATTCGATTGAGGATTTTACATCAATATAGAGAGAAGTTTCTATAATAATGTAACTTAAATAGAAATCTATTTAATTTGCATTCATTTATATACACTGTCTTAGAAAATTGTGCAATTTACTTCTAGAGTACAACACGTATAAATAACGCTGAGTCGTTGCACGCCGCCATATCTGATGCACGTGAAACTCATAACATTCATAAACTGATTACGTGAGAGGAACTCGTATGGAATACTTTGCACTCTCGCGTCTTCCTACTATGTGACACTAAGTTTTCATTCCCTACGAGCCTCTTTGGCGAAATTCGTTTATCACATTCGTAGTCTAAAACAGTCTGCAGTTAATGTAAATTTGGGATAAGTTTGAATGTAACATAGGCTTTTATCCCGGCTATGTAAGCACGGATGCCATAAAATATAAGAATTGCATAAATGCCGCTGCTGAAAAATAATCATTTTATTTTCGTTATATACGATTCACTTTTTAATTCATTGTTACTGTTTAATATTCTACTTAAAAATATTCCATTAAAACTTTTCAATTGGTTGATAATTTTCTTTGTGCATGACCCACATATTTATACATACTTAGAGACTAGGTCTTAGTCAGTAATGTCCAAATAATAAAAGGAGCACCATTCTTTTCATTTACTTTTAAAATAAATAATGTATCATTTTGACATTGCCGTAAGAAGAATTATATTCGTAAATGAGTTTAACGCGGTCTGTAAAAGTGCCCAAAAGCCAAAATCAATTAAAATTGTATATCGAATGCAAGCGAAGCTTATTGCGTTTCATGAAAAAATGCCGTTTCATTATTTTCGCCAATTTTAATTTTTCAATTGTCATGGCCGAGACGCGGTCTATTTTACCGAGTATCAGTATTTTTATTGCTATCTCTTTACATTAATAGTTTCGTACAGTTTTATTATGATTGGTGTTATATTTCTGAAGGAAAAAGTGCTTACTATGAAGTAAGTGTTGCTTCCATTTATGTTAAAAAATAAGCCGGCATTATTGTTTAACAGTTTGAAATGTGTACACATGATGAGACAGTGATAGCGAGTGATAAATATAGAAGAAGCTCACCAAGTCCGCAAGAAAAGAGCTTTTAAGTACCTACTCCGCTTAGAGTCTAGTATGATGGAAAAATAAAAATGTTTATTCATACCTACACATAATGAGCTTATAATCTAGTTTCACGCTTCAAAACATTACAGATCTGCTTGAAATAGAATATAATATATATACATAAGGTACTAAAACCATTTACCTATGAGCACATCTACGAAAGGATTCGTTAAGACTAACCCATTGAAAATAATAACATAAGTGTATTATTATTACTATATTATGAACGTAAAATTTATATCATAAGAATGACAATGAGAAATGAGAGTAGTATGACTAATTTTCATGATAAATTTATGCGAGGGTACGTTTAATAATCTGTCTAGGCTGTTATCATTAAATTACAGTTGTTGAACGTTATCATAGGCTTTAAACGCAGCTTAAAAACTTCGGACAGACGGGTTTGATACTAACCCTTATTTTGAAACCGCGCAATTTATCATCGTATTAAAAAGTGCTCTAAACAACCCTCTTGTTATTGGAGAAAGTAAGAAAAACGATAATATTTGTAATGGACGATTTAATTTTATCATAAAAAATTCACCTCATCAAGACGATAAAGATATCGTAATATATCATGTTTTCGCTTATAATATATTTTCATATCTAACATATTGCGCGGCCTAATATAGCCTAGGGAAAAAAAAATTGCTAGCTTACGAATCTGTATACATATGTATGTGGATGTATGTTATCTACTATCTCTTTTTTATACTTAGATCCTTTTCTTTCTTTTCTTTGATTTCGTAAGATAAATGGTATTTTAAATTGATGTATTCTAAAGAATTTTACAAGGGTGTATACACGAACTTTTAATACTGTTTTGAAATAACAGTCCAACAACCACACATTATGCCTTGTTTTTATATTCACCCTACAAGTAGATAAATGTGTTTTAACGCTTATCAGTTTTATTTCTCGACATCGTTGTTGCATCGCGTAGATATTTCTTATCAGGTTTTCAATAACAATAAAATTACTTTCGTTATCTTGGACAGTACAGTTTGTCAGAGCACATGTTTCATATTAAGAGATGACGCGATTCAAAAGAAACTCGTAAAATCTTCATAAGACATTGTATAATTGATAGGAATTGAACAATATGTACATCAAAATATCTATTAGACAATTCAAAATTCATTTACAACGTGTTTAGTGACAAAGCTTTTTTTCAATGCGAACATGAAATTAAACGGTTCTAGCCTGATAAATTCGGCATTCACATGATGCACATACATACAAAAATTGTAAAATATGTAAAATTTTTACATAAAATCCCATTTTAAAGATCAGTACATTTTATTCACTGTATCCTTCTTTCCTTCCCACATCATTGGAAATTTGATGCTCACTAACAATTTCTCGACTGATCGCTTTTCTTAGAACGCCGGCAGTGAGGCGAGGCTCTCAAATTTGTGCTTTTCAATTGAAATTAAATTTATGGCTATTTCAATTTGATGGTAATTTCATTAGTGTTCGTATCGGAGCTACATGTGTCACGTATAGACACGTTTGCGGTAATTCTAATTGTCACGCACAGCGGTAATCTCTATTAACAGTAATTAATGAAGAATATTGAATGTCTGTCTGTGGTTTTCATAATTTTACCATTAAAATCCACATTCCATGTTGTATTTACTACATTGTTATTTGAATAATTATTTACTTTGAAGTGGTTGATAATATTTGCTGTTTTTACTTGTTTGTGATTACTTATACATTTTTGAGGTAATGATAACCTGCATTATTTTATTAGTATTGTCAGGATTTTTAAAATTTAGAATTAGAAATAAAAGTTTACCTTCAATTAGGTTATTCGATTGGCGTAATAATACAACCTACCTACTTGTTTCATAAGCTAAATTACAATTAGTTTTTTTTATAAACAACACGAACGTTATTCTTTTGTTTTAGCTTTAATTTTGCTGAGACTGAAGATTAAGTCAACTCTATTGACCTAAAAAATGAACAGAATAAAAAGGAAATAAAAAAGCAAATTAAACGCCGAGGCTAGCGTCCGAGCCATTCGGACGCTTATAAAAGTGTTTGATTAAACTGTTGTTATTGATGGGGTCGCCGCGAGATGGCATTTAATCAACAGCTGTAGCCTGTAGCACTCTCCTTTTGACTTTATTTTTTAATTCGACTTAATTACGAGAGTTACGACGTCCGGACACTACGTACCTTATAGCAAGCTTCATTCGTTTTGTATTCAAGTGCACCGGAGGCATGGCGTGTTCCATATATGAATCATACATTGACTTACTTACTGTTACGAATCTGATTTAGTCTTATAAAATAGCAGTAAAACAGTAACAAGCTTATCAATTTTGTTATGTGACACCCATCTATCGATTTCCATCAATATAGGTACTCCGACTTAAATGTAAGATTACATAACTCCCACTTATTTAATAAATTTATTTAATGTTTAACTGTCACGTATATAAATAAACTTATATCTACCAAATTGTCGATACCTTAATCAAGGCGATGAATTTTAGAGATACATCAGCACTTTGATTTATTAATAAAACAAATAGTTAACAATGGAGGATGCAAAAATAATGCCCTTGATTATACTAGCATTAACAATACGCGTCAATATATGAATACCGGTTGTAACTTGAGCATCCGCTTATCGGAAGCGAAACGAGGATTTATGTACACAGTACGTTATTTTATTTATTTATTCATTGCAAGTTTATCGCAAAGTACGACTGCTTCGATTACTCAAGTCTTGTATAAATTCGACGTTGCCTCTAAAATTTGTTTTGTAGTTACATATATAATAAAACCCGATATTATAAAACCATACAATGTAGATTTTATTAGCTGCAACGTTTCACAGAATGCTCTAATTAACTGAAGTGAAACATTGTGCGGTAAGTTTTCCATAAGATAAGGCTCTGTTCTGTAACATTCTACTGCGAATCACTAAATTTCTCTCTCAACAGTTGACAGATACTCACCAAATTAATAAATGAAATGTAATATAGACGGCATATGAGGCTGAGTATATGATGAGTGAGGCTGATTTACGAGTAAAACTTTTACGTATGTGTATTTCAATTAAAGCCCTTTTTGCTGTCGTACGGGTTTGCGGGGGCTGGTCTCGCGTTCCGAACGATGCATACGAGTACATGGCATGAAAAGCATACCGAATTCATCTAGGTACTGTATACTAGACTTAGGAAGCGTCAATACGAAAGACAACGCATTTGTGATCAATCTTTGATGTACTACGACTTTTCGAAGGACATCCAAAGACCTATAGCCCTATCTATCTCCAGGTGCTCTTCTGGCACTACCGTTAAAAATATTCATATTTTACAATCTGCTCTATATAAAGTATTCACAAAAAAAATCTGAATTCTCGGCTTTATTAAAATACCGCTTACAACATTTTAAATGAAGTGAAAATTGTTATATCCGTAAGTTCGGCCATTACAAAAAGTTTTGGGCAAGGATTGTTAACTCGCGCAGAATTGGGGATTAAAACGTTAAGAAATCCGTCAAGAAATTTTCAAGGATAAAGTTAACAATTTTAATTTTGAACTTTTCCGTTTCAACCGCGCTTGCAACGTTTAATTTCCGGTGAAGGAATGATCAGAAGGAACTAAGCCAGGCTTAAAAATGAGTGCTATCCCGTCCACTCTTATTAAATACTCGAGCTAAAACTACAGCGGAAAAGCACTTTCATATAAAACATCTACGAGACAAAGGAAATTTTAACTGAATGCATTTAATAATTTCTTAAAGCTTAATTTATCAACAAAATTAATTTCTATCAACAAGATTTTAATGGTTCTGAAAGGGAAAAAATCTACAAAAACAGGTAGGTAAAAGCCCCTTAGTACCTATGTAAATGGCTTAAAAGTAAATATTAAGAGCATGCCAATAACTATACACTAAGTAAACACTTACAATTATTTTCATCTTTGAATGAATTTATTGTCATGATGGGTTAAAAATCTATTGACCTGAGAACTTTAGAATCTACCATCGAACTCTGTTATCAAGTAGAAACCCACATACAGAGCCATCACTTGTGTCCCAATTACAACATCGAGTTTAACATTTTAAATCATATATAACGAATCCCGTGTAATTTCTCCAATTATTTTAAAATCAGTGATCATAGCAATGCACTTGATGGTTCTAATTTCTTTAACGTGTAATTACATTTGGCTTCATCTTTGAGTATCCATTAAGTACATATCTTCCATGTTGTATCGTGGGCGTGTAACGCACAGCGAGCTTAAGCGACAAACACTTGACATTCTAGAACTGTACCATTGTTGATTTATTCTGAATCACATTACATTTAAAATTGATGAACCTTAAAAATTGCAAAACCTCTTCGAACAGTTTCAAATTACACTATTAACCCGTGTCCTGTTTAGATGACATTAAAATAAAGTAACTCCCAAAATACTAACATGTATTTCAAACCATTTAAAAACGTTTTCAAAGAATCAGACGAATTTAGAATATGTAAATTAATTATATTTCATTGCTCAAAATTTTTTAGAGACCTTTGCAATTTCACTGTGTCTCGATATTCGCTACTTACAAAGGTTTTTGAACTGGAGGGCAAATATGCTGCAATTAATCAATGGCGCTGGAATCATTTGAAGCTCATTCTACTGCACCCACCTCCCTATTTTACTTTTTCTTATATGGTTCGTGTGGCTCACATAGTTCTTGAGATGTTTCATTCGTTCCGTGTGCGGTTAAAATATCAATATTTGGTCGTTTTAATATTCTCGTGCGTAGTGAAACTAGTCCTAAGTACTTTCCTTAGCCCCGAGACACGTCAAGGTTTGTTGAATTGCTACGCCTCCTACATATTTACTTTTAAGCATAATTAATGTAAATTACAAATTATGTAACGTAAAACAAAGATGTTTATGGCGCCCCGTGGCCGGTCTCTGCGTGTTTCTTAGTAATTAGAACGAATGATACTAATTTTCATTGCTTACAGTATCGTTATGTTTTTTCACCGCGTTTAATAAATTCATCGATAAGGCAAATAAAAGCAAAGATTACGTTAAAATACTTAAAGTTTCCAGCAACAATTATTGTTCACCGTTATACCTAATGACATTTTGTCTTTTAATATTACTTGCATAAAGTTAATAATTAAAAAGTATAATGTATAGTTATTAAGAGTGTATATTGTTTCACATTAATTTTATTGTAATTTGGTCGTTTAATTTGCAATAAAATATCAATAAAGCAGGTATTTTTTATTTTTATAAACGCTTCCTGAAGCGACGTCGGCCATAAAGCGACGTCGTCTTAAAGCAATCAACGGAAGCGCAGTCTCCTAAAGAGGTCTCATAATCTCAAATGGCTGAGCGTGAAAAAGCGCGGCCGGGGAACTAGTCAAACGGATTCAAATAAGCAATTTTCTCTTCCACAATCTCGAACAGCCCACACTTGTGAGTAGCCGGGATTCACTGGCGTTCTATGAAACCTATTCAGATTTGCTCGTGAGAAGAAAAAACAAAATTACAGTCAATTTGTTGCGATATCCTTATGGCTAGGCAATCCTCTTATGTGTGAAGATACGGTAAGATCCAAAGAGAGTATTCAGCTATACCGTATTATTTTCCTGTCTGACATTAAACTTGAAAACGATGCGCGATAAAATTGTATTGTGAATGCTTTTGGTATAGTCACGATAGCTGAAAAAAGTTGTTATTTTTTTGCTCTCCATATTTCCTAGAAACATTTAGTTTTCTTATGTGCTATTAAATGACACTCGAAGCCGTGATTAATTTTAAAAGGATTGAACTTTACCTGACTAGAGTAGACTAAATCGTTAGCAAATAATGTACGTTCTGAATAATTGGTTGGAATATCTTGGAAATTTCAACTAAATGTCAGATATTTATTAAGTCTTAAATCTGTTGCATTGGAGTTGTGTCACGCAACTTTATATATACCAGTTCTTATTATGATATTTGTTAATAACAATTTTCATTTCAGCTAGTTGCCCTTTGTATATGAGACATAAACCTTACCAATCTAATGCCTATCTTGGAAGAAGCAAAAGTTTTTCGCTTTGCTTGCGTAGGAATTGGCCGGAGGTTTTATCTAAATAAGGTGGTTATTATAGATAATACAACGAGAATTGCGGGCTTGACCCGCTGTCCTTTGTTGTTTTATTTTATGTATGAGCACGATACATTGCTAATAATCCTTTACGAAAGTGCCACTTATTTAAATACCTTTTATCTACTATTCACCTATTATTTTATTTTAAAAATATTAAATTATTGAAATTTTTCACTGACAGGATTGCTTGTTAACAATGGGCTGTTTTTTCGCGTAAAGTTATTTATAAGTATTTTATATATTAGAGTACAATTTAGAGTAATTTTAATAATATTCATTTTATAACGTACCTGCACACAATAATTTATAATTTTCATAGACACAACTAAACGATACTTAACTTTAAGAACCAAAATTACCAAATTAAAGAATTTTGTCCAAAAGCGATAAAATGAACACAAAATATTTTTTTCTAAACAATAGTATCATGAACTATTTCATAAAGGATAAAAGTTTTAATGAAATGTTTTATTTATTACTACTGCAATGTAGATTGATACTAGTTCTACTTTTTAATTTTATCCGTCAAGAAAAGCGTTCGGAACTTAAGCACAGTAAACAAAGGAAACGAATATTCACGTCAGGCCGTATTCCTAAAGTCGCTTCTAAAAAGCATCTCGAAAACCTTACCCTCGACGCTTCCTTTCTGTTCCTTCGAGTTTTATGAGTTTTTTATGGTGCCATCTGCACGGTACACTAAGCTTATGTACTCGATTTCATCAATATCTACTCAGTGATTTCTGCGTAAGCGCCTTTCAAGTAACTCTGGAAAAACGGCAATTTTTATGTTTTCGTTATACAATTAAGTACTTGTTCAACGTTTTTTCTAAATCGAAATTATTACACGATAATGGTAATTTTAACAGCTTGTACCTAAAAATCTATCAAGTACAAAGCAATCTCTCGATATAAAGCAAAGTTATCCAGAAGTACCATCACTTAATGTACATTCTCCTGTGTATCTCTTAATGTAAGCAGATAAGAGCATTAATAATTAATCAGTGCGGAAATTGTACCCGGAAACCCCACCGCTCTCAGCAGATAATTTGCTAATAGACTAATGATTGAATTAGCTATTCGCTTGAAAGTAAAATGAAACGTGGATCCGGACACAAGTAGTAGTACCACTATCAGGAGTTGAAATAATGTCGACACACACGTAACTGATGAAGTGCTATTTTGTGTACAAATGATTATTTTGAACAATAAGAGGATCGTAAATAACTCCAACACAATCATTGTACATGTTTGACGTACTACTATTTTATTGCTGAGAAAAAATAAATTATCACTTGTGTACATTGTAAAAGCAAATCAAACAAACGCGGTAGGTCCACTGGTAGATGTGTATAAAGCGGCATAAGTATGACGTGAACACTTAAAGGCTGTAACTGGATTAAGGCTTAACTCACACGCCACAAACGTACCATACTGTGATCGTAAGACAATGTTACACTCCTGTTACACACTTCTGCAAAAGCATAGCCACAACGATGAAAAAAAATCAATATAGTCTTCTCTTAATAAGAGTGATGATCGAAACAAGTCAAATATTTTGGATGGATGTATGAATGAATGAAATGGTTATCAACCACTCACAGCCGTTCGTTCAGGTATTCTGACAATGTTTTCCTTCAGCTGACAAAATTTTACTTAAACATTAAATAATTTATGATTGATGAGGTTACACACCTTAACATCGATTTTTTTATTAACCGTACGCTACATGATAGTATTCAGTTTTATTAACACTAACTATTCTTGAGGTTAGGAGGTGGTCGAGAAATGGATAGTCTGAGCTAAGCCTTAAGGCTAACACAAGCTTAGTGCATGGATGCGGGTAACACGAGACGCCAGCAGACAATGCTGCCTCCCTTATTGCATAGGTCTTAAATTGTAGTGCGGTTTCAATGCAAGTGCCCCTGACGTTAAATTATTGTCGCCATGCAACGTAACACCGCCTATGTTTGTAGCTGTACACGTGTGCGCTGGGCTTTAGGCCTGTTCGTTATCTAACCTATGTTGGTCTATTGCGAATGTTTACAGAGCTGCGAATATATTGGAGTGAATTAAAATTTGACTTCAGAATTTGTAATTTGAATTTAAAATTTGCGAATCGACTCGTCGACGTATTTTCACCTGTGATTAATTCAATTCAATTATGTAATAGTTTTTTTTATATAATTTCACTAATATTTTAACTATAACATACCTAATCCTATGGCTGTTACTTGACCTATAAAAATTTTTAATATATTAAAGTCCAAACAAAAATTTCTATTTTGTGTAATAGCTTTATTTAAAAAAATAAACTATTAGTAAACAAAACGCGCTCTTAGTTTTCACATTGCACGCTCTTCATAGAATTCGCACCTCTACGTTCACCAACCAATGTACAACAATATGTAAAACTAACGTAAGAGCTTATTCACACAACAACATAATAAAGGCGTCGTTGGTCGGCTGTGTTAGACAGATATTTGAAAATAATGTAATAAGCTATATTGGAATGATATATATATAAGTTTTATTTTAATTTAAACGCATTTAACTTAAAATTTATCGACCATTTTTGAAAATTTTCCTTACGATTCTAAAAAAACTGTATGGTATGCAAGCTTTTTAATTATGTAAGCCCATTCATGTCATTTTTACCTGCCAGTTATTGAAACTGAGATATTGAAACAAATTTTGCAATTTGTTTTTTTGTAAACAATTTTATTTTAACAATATCAATCACTCGTGTAGGCTTTTTATTTCTCAATTTTAGCTCGATTTAAATTATAACATATTAATTAATTTACATTTTTTTTTAATTTACAAATGTTAAGACCAAATACATGCGTTTTCCGTAACCAAACACCGATGGTGATATAAATATGTAATACATACTACGTTATTAAATCTCATGTGAGGTATATTACGCAAGAACGTTGTACAATATAATTAATGCATATTATAAAGATCATTAACATAACGTACCTAATTACTAATTTTAATATACCGCAGATAGAGGTCAAGCTGCAATGTGAACACGCCTTATCGTCTATTACAAGTTCCATCGCTATCATGTTGCACATGTATTTTCGTGTATTTCTTTTTTTGTATTTCATGTTTCGAGGCCACATGTTTGATACTTGCCTTTTTGCTGCAGCCTACTGCAGTTTTAACTGCGGGATTCTAAATATTTATGATACTAGCAGCCCGTTCCGGGCTTGCTTGACACATTTTATTGGGTCCCATTTGTACTAAATTTCGCCCGAGATTTATTTGATTTGCTTCTTCATATAAATATAAAGTAGGTACGACACACTGAACAGAAATTGTCTTTTAAAATGTATGGAAAGCGTCGGTACATTCACATTAGTGTCAAAAAATGTATTACTCACTCGATTTCGGGTAAGGAATTCGAAAGGTCATTGAACTGTATGATCGTTTGAACTGTTAATGCCTATATCATTGGCTAATCATCGTTGTCGTCGTAATCTATCTGAATAATCGTAATAGAGAATTGATAAAAATCGAGCATCTATTCCCTGCCTGTCTGCGTTATATTCCAGTGTCTATTATCTACCCGAGCTTGTTAGATAGTGTTACTAACGAGTATGTGCTATACATTGCTTTGCAACCAAGCTTGTCTTGTTTAAGCATTCTCTTAGTGAGCGCCCCTAAATGGGATAGGCCATTTCATTCCATAGCATAACAATGCTCCCATTATAAAGTACGTATGTTTCAATTTACATATTGTTACCATTAAAATATTGCGTCGCTCGGATCATTCTATTTCCGTTTGTCTTTTGTTTGTTAAATAATAAAATGTGTTTGAAAAAAGAACATAATACATGTGAATACACCAGAAGACACACTTGCAGTTGTGTATGCATTGTACGTATGGCTATGTAGTTAGTTGTCTAAAAGCTGTTTTGATCGCAAACTGAATTCATAAAACTACGAGTATACATATTTTACAGTCAAGTCTGAGGTTGATTTAAAGAAAGTATGATTTTGAAAGTCCGTTGAATTCCAAACAACAAAAAATAGAAAACTAACACGCAAGATACTTTTTCAATAATCTGAAATTAATTAATATAATACATAACCACAGTAATAAAGATCGAAATCTTTTGAAACGTTCGGCACCAGCTTGCCTCTCTCTAAAATTCTGTCCTTGCATTTTATACTCGGGGTTTGAAGTGACCGCTTTTTCATTCACACATTAGAAGAGAAATTTAAACTATGTGGAAGTGCAAAGGCCAGCTATTATTGGCAGGTTTGTACTAAAGCCCGTGTACTGCTATTTCGGCATATGATTTGTGTTTATTATGGCAATCATTTCGACGCGAGAGCAAGCATACGTGGTCAAGGAGCTGTGTGTTATAAAAGTATGTTTTTCTTAAATAATATTTTACTGTCATGTTTAGTCTACTGGTATGTTATACAATTTAATTCATTTATTGCAAGTATTATATAAATTTAGTGTTTCACCCACATTTACAATCATTCAATAGCAGTGGTTTGATTACCTTTTCTACTCGTATAATTTGTATCTTAATTGCGCAAATTACAGAAAAACAGTTGTTCATTTATTACATCGTAACTCGAAATAGAGAATTGCTGTCTATTTACTACAGTAACTACTAACTTTCAGGAGCCCATAAACGTTTAAAAAAAGTTTCTCGCTCTCGATCTAGCGTCGTAGTTATTATATTTTAACGACTTCAATACCAATTTATTTGAAACGCAAGCCAAAATTTTACTAAGCTATAGTGGTTATAACGCGAATAAAGTTCATTTTCGTTTGTTACAAAGTCGGGTGTAACGAAACACTGTTAAGCCTCTTCAGCACAATCCATATCTATATCAAGAGTGTATCCGTCGAAAACTTAGCGATTTGGGTGGGTATTTTCTTAATGAATACCCTAATACTTTTATAATCGTTTTATCCGGAATAGCTCTAGTCATTAACGCCTTATTTTACTTCGGCTAGTACAATAGTTATGTATTTAGAGACACGTGTAGATTTCAACAAAATATGTAATATCAAGCATTTATTGTTTGCAAGTTCACTTAATATTTGAAATTTAACTTGGAAACAACATGATGGTCTTACATTTTAGACGAACATGCATAGACGGGTGGTGAGTAAATAGCTTTAGTGTAGAAGTGATGCACAATAAGTATACTATTCTGACATTTGCATGTTTTCGACCTGTCATTATCTACGTAATTGTGGTAACGATGCTCTCTAATTCACCAGAACTATTACCGTTCATGAATTATTTTGGACCCAAAATGCACATAGTAATAACATAAGTAGTAATGTGTGACATACGAGAATTTTTATTTGTACGTATTTATAAAAGTAATGTCAATGACCTTTATGTAAACGGATAAAAGAATTTTTTTATATACGAAAACATTCAATATTTCACACTTAGCGTGCAAATTTTTAATTGCAATGATATTGATAAGAATAGTGATTAATACAATAGTATAACGCCGATACCTTGTCAAATAAATATTATTTGACTAGTGCTATGACAACAACAAAGCCGACAATAATGAAAATTTGCGGCTAACCGAACAGAACGGCAGTCTAATTTGCGTAATCGTTTTAATTATTTTAAAACCGATCTGTCAAACTGTTACGTACAAAAGCGGCGCAGTAATCGGCGACACGGGCTATTCGGCCGCAAACGAATTAAGTAATCGATTAGGGCTTGCGATCGGTATAATTTAAATAGGCTTCGAATGCACTTGCTTTTTATGCTAATGAAGTTGCAAATGAGCATTCCGTAAACCATTACACTCGTAATAAGCATTAAATAAATGTATCTATCCAGCCTTACTGATCTTATGTAAATTATAAACACAGTTATTTTGTAACAACAGACACTACAATTTTATTTATGTGTATGTATGGATAATAAGTAATACACATTTAGAACAACTAGTGTAAACAAAATAAACTCATTCATTAAGGGTTTCGACTTAGTTCAGTGCAACGCCAACACGTCCAAATAACCTTAGATAAGTCACATTTTGTTAAAATGTTATACTGTTTTAATATAAATAGAAAATATTTCAATGTAAGTGTAGTAAAATAGTTTCTTATTTCTGAGAGACATGACCTTAATAGTTAAGGCCCTAAGGATGAAATCGGTTGACTGACTTTCAATTGGAACTGGGAAAGACGTGTTTTCTGTTTACTATTAGATAAGAAAGTGTAAATTGAGACACAATCCTGAACAAATTACAGGAACCCAACAAAATAATTTAAATTAATGAAGGCACATTCTTACTGACGGTACCTACTAGGTACTAGGTACTTGTTACATGAACTACTGGTAAAAAAACCATTGGTCATTAAAAAGAAAATTAGTACAGTTAATAATGTAAAGGTAAAGATGTCACAAAAGCACCAGTAGGTAATAAATATGATTTATAAAAGGTTAATAACAATTTACGCGCTTGTGTTTCTAAGACCCTCTTTGTGAATTGTGCTCAAAGAGTTAAACTTACCTTAACTATTGTAATATTAACAATAGTAATAGAGTACATAAGTCATCGTTGCTTAGTATTGACATAGGCCCGTGGGATTTAAATATAGAACATAAATCATGATTGAAAAGACAACTTTATATACCTACATATCTACGTTACAATAATCTTGGGACAGTCTGTTAAATAGTCATTTGATATGGTAACCAGATACTTATAAGCTACATATACAAGTATGTATGACATATACATACTTTTGTACATAACTGTGGATCCGGATACATAACAAATGGTCCAAATTGTCACACAAATATTAGTTCTCAAAGAACCATTCCCTGTGAAAATAACCCTTTTGAAGTATGAATTAGATTTATTTTTGGTTCTTATATACCTTTGGCTTTTGTTTTAATTAATTAACTTATCTTTCAACGCTTGTCGTTTATCCCGCCTTTGTGTGACAATTCGGTATGGCACCCGTCTCCAAACGAAGTTACAAATTAAGGCTGACATTTCAATTACATTCCCGTGCAACTATTGTCTTCCCGGAGTCTCTCTCGCGAACAATTATATGGAGTCTCCAGTATTTTTCAAAGCTAACAAAGGATTTGTTTAGTTTGATTGTGGTATAATTTTGTTTGAAGTAGCAAACGCTGAATTCACCTGTATATAAATGCATGACTTAAATTATGTTTCATAACATTTATACCGAAACGTGAAAACGGATGCATTTACCTGAGAACTGCTAAGCTATTAGCCTATATCGTAATGAAAACAATAAAAGGCTAAACATCGATTTGTTCAATATCATGTTAACAGATGCCATGCTTAAGGTTGTTGTTGAACGATTTTTTATACAACTTGTTGTAGCGTAGAATGAATGTTTGATGTTGCATGAACTTTAAATCACTTGTCAGATGAAGCAAGTTACAGGGCTTACCGGTTTTGACACGAGAATCCTCAATGCGACACTTCTTGCAAATTTCTGTACTTAATAATTGTACCCCTAATCACCAGGCGGCCCGGTTGCTTGTTTTATAGGCTAATATAAAAAACACATATATACTAGTTTGTATAACAAAGTTACATTGATTTTGTAACATTTTGACGTTTTGGGTCGTTCGCCACTTGCAAAGTAAAATAGCGCAAGTTGATTTTGTAATATTCCCGCATACATTTAAGCAATTAATAAAATAAACAATTTCGACCACAATGTTCCAATATACGAACTGTATAACGGGTATAACGAACCGTGCCGGGAAATAGTATGTGAATATTTTATGTCAAATATTTTCAGGGGCTTTTTGTGTAATACGCCCTCATTTAGGTTCACTTTTGTAGATATTCATTTTGCTTCCACACTTTCGGCTATAGATTATTCTCACGATCGTAGGCAGAATGTATTACTTTCGACCATGCTCATGTTATTTTGTAAATAATTCCTTTTTATGTAGACAGTCAGAACAACTCTTTTTAAACTTTGATTCTTGCTGGTACTGTAGCCGAAAGAATTTGAACAATTCTGTTAGTATGCATAAGGAGGCTCTAGAAACAAATGCCACTATACCTGTACAATAGCAACTATACCTGTTACTATTGCGGAAAAAAACATTACAATACAAAATACAATTTATCAAGTACAAATCAATTAACTCCACTTAGCGGGATGCCACTCAACTGAATAGTCCTTAACCGGGTAATACGAGAATTATTATGATAAAGGTAAAGCAACATTTCGTAGTAAGTGGTGCCAACTTATTACTTATATATTTTTAATGTGAGCTCTACGAAAAAGAATGTACCTCAGAGCCACAAAGTAACCGTGAATTATGGATCCATAAGAAGCTAAATCTAATTAAGTAAAAATTACTTGTCAGTCTATAGATACTGATTCCACTAGATTCGTTTCACTCCAAGACGTCTATATAACAAATGATCCAAAAATAATCTGAACTCTACCTAAAGCTGCATTCATATCAAAACGGTGCGCGATGAGCCTTTGACGGTATCAAATGTGTGAAGTATATTTAACATTTTTAATCTTAGATCAGGAAGTTTGTTCTATTTTGTTAGGATTTATCGGAAGTCACTACAGTTTTCTCAGAATATGTAAATTATAATTATTATTGATTTAGTATTATTTCTATCAAAAGTACAAGGTAACAATATTAAATTGAGGACCGTGTAACAATGTGAGTTTTAAATAGCATTTTTACCGACTTACCACGCTCTGTCGTGAGTTCCACTTTAGACAACATCTCTTAGTGTCTAAGCACATTATGCCGAAATTACGTTACAGTATAGCGTACAGCTAAACTTCGGTCGGGTGTAAGTTCATCGGCAATTTTTTCCGTAGAGCACGCGTAATATAATATGTATTATTCGGCACTTATGGTATGTCATATCAGCCATAATTTTATAACATATATCATAATCAGTCATAACGTTAAATCAGCCGTGGAACTTCGGTCGCATACCTTCGGCATAGTGTGTTTAGACCCTTATTATAACACTATTATCAATTTGGCAAGGTTTAATTTGATGATTATTTCAATCTAATCCATAAAGATACTGTACTTTTTTCTTTAGTTATCTTAACTAGTTTTATCCGAGGAGATGATTCATAAATACTGTCTGGACTTGCGATTTGCTATGGTCTGAAAAGAATGCGCTATTGTTACATTTCGTTAGCTGATTTGTTATATCTAAACCATTTTGTTGCGTATATATTTTTATCTACTTAATTGGACATTCTAGCACCAATACACATTTCCAGTGCTTTGCACTCGATATATCTCAAATATTTTTGTCTGTATTTTTATAGTTATGTGAGTTTTTTTGCACTATGATTTTATCGGTGTCGGCTATCTGACTGTGAATAACCTAAAATGTCAACTATTCTGGAAAAAGTCCAAGATTGTCTGTTGTAGAAAGCTTGATATAAAGAGGGGCTTTGGCAAATGTCCTCAAAAAGCCTTAGATTGGGGTTCATACGAAACGTGGCCTCTTTGGATCGCCCATATAATCTATACTTCAAATTATAATAAAATTTACCTAACGACAAAATTGCGTCAATAAATAATAATAGTAATGATTATTATTAGTACCTACCTAATATGTTTGCGATTAAGCATAATGTGTCATAAATTATAATTTGGCCATTTCATTGACCGGCATTAATACTGCCTTTTGTATTTCTTTGCTAAAATCCTTTCACAGCAACTTTAATAATGTCCTTACACAATTAAAAAAAATAGAAATAAATATAATTAATTACTTACTGTATTCTAATGATTTAACGTGTCATTAATCGTTGAGAATATCGAATATAATATCCTATGGAAATCGCAATAAATTTTAAAAACTTCAACACAAGTCACTGACCGACATTGCTGATCCGCTTTGTTGGCCGCATTTCATTTCCAAACGCATATACGAGTAGAAACAAAAGCTGGAAACAGAGAACTACATAAATCGGTATCGTTAGACATTGTCTCAATTCCAACGGTATGCAATGTTTACTGTTTTAAAAAAGGTAAAAGTGTGTGCTATAAATTCATCGGTGTTGTCGGCCGGGCCGGTGCCGGATGACACTGCTGTACTGTGATTAATTGTCGCTACGATTGAAACGCTCGAACCCCCCACTGGCAAACGGAATGGAATATTGGGAGCCACCGTCACGCCACCTATACGAACTTTTAAAATCGAGCGCCAATAGAAACTATTTATGTTTGCTGCTCATACTCGTATATATACAGTTAGCTCTGAAACTTCTATATCACCAATAACGTTCAAAATTCTAATTCTAATCCTTTATTCGTGAATGTAGGTGTTACAGTTCTTAACGTTGAGTTAGTGCGCTACAATCGACCCACAAGGACATACAAAAATTCAATTGATTAAAATTATTATCAAACATCATTGTTTTGAATAATGTTATGAATATATATCAGTATCAATCAATTTAAGATTTCAAAGTAATTCTATTACGTTCCTGTGTTAGTATCTGTTTTACTTCAAAATTTCTCAAATAATTTTGATGAAAATTGATGAAGATACAACTTAAAAGCTGGTAGCGAACATTGAGTATCTAAGTACTTCGAATATTTTTTAAAAAAGTCTGAAAGCAATAAATTATTTATGAAATGCGACTTGAGAAATGAGATTTATGTAACAGTAATTTAGTCCTTAGTACGAAAATAATCGTAACATATATCTATCAATATAATTTAATATGATATCGATAGCTGAACTCATTTCCAACGCAAGTGTCACTACAATTGTACCTACTACAAAAAAATGTTGCTCCAACTTTAACACGGCTAAGTGAATCTGCATTTAATTTAACTCAATTAGGGTTGCTGAAACTACTGGCGTACCCCTTTTAAAATAAAGACGTGAACATCCCAACAAGAACATAAATAAGACAGAATTCGCACTTCCAAACAAGATTTTACGATGTAACATCTTTTTAAACTACGTTGAACGTCGTATCTTATCGAATAAAATATTTAATGCCTTCTAAAACATCCCGTATCGGCGCCTTTATATTGTTTATGATACAGGTGGATATAAATTAGTTCACTTTAACAGAGACCCGCTCTTTAGGGGTCCTCGTACAGAACAGGTTTAATCGGTTAATTTGTTTCATTTTTTTATTCTTTTTATTGTGCACGGAATGAGTTGGAGAGTCCTTGACTCAACGAGGTGTAACTAAATGGTCAAATTTGTAACGAATTGATGTCCGGTCGTTCGTTGATCGTGATCTTTGATCGTTCGATGGTTACACCTGTCTCGGTTATCAACTAAATCTGTAATTAAGTAATTGTTATTCTTTATTATCGGTCTTCAACGCGATATCTATTTGAGAACAAAGCCGCTATTGCTATTGTTATAAATGCATTCTCGATAGCTGCCAAAGCGTCGATTTTTTTAAATTTGACCCTTTTATTGGCCCACTGCTGTATACGGGTCTCCTCTCATAGTAAGAGGGTTTTAGGCCTTAGTTTACCACGAAGCACCGATAGGCAGACGGCATTCATCTCCGAAACATTACATTTTTTTACACCATACTGTAAGTGCGTAGGGTTTCCTCGCGATGTTTTCCTTTACCGTTATAACGAGTGACATTTAAATTTTTAACTTGTAAAACACACGTCACAAGTAAGAAGAGCGGGTCAGGATTTAAACCCAGACCCCCGGAGTGGAAGGTCAAATCACTAGGCCATATACACTTACGCATCGACTATACGAAAGTGATTTTAGAGGGCAGTTGACTCGAATATTCTCAGAGAAGATTGGTGAGGTCTTGACTCAAAGGTCTTTCCGTACATTTCTTAACTAATGGTCGTTACATTCATATAACGTTCAATAAATTTTATTTTAATTACCACGCATAAAAATGCTGTAGCGATTCTGAACGGCCGATAGCTGTTGGTAGGCTGCTCACTGTGTTGTGTTAGTTATCAAATAATCGACCTTATTGATGTATGGACTACTGTCTGGCCATGATTTATAATGGCTTCCGTCTAGGACATCATTCCTCTACGATGATTTTCAATCACATCCGACGGTTCGTTAGCGCGTATCTGTGATCGGTTGCATGAATTCAATTCACTGTGGAGTGGGCATTTGCATATGGATATTAAATTTGTTTTTTTATGTAGATATTGTTTCTAGATAAACGGTTTTATCTATCTATTTTAATCTTATTATACAAATAAAATATGTTACATGATTACGATGCAAATAGGGATTTAATCGGCTGTTGTCTAGTATTTCTCGTATATATCGGTGTTATCTTTTATCTTTATAACAATATTTAAGTTGATTTTGATGTAATATCGCTTTTATATTATTATAAATTTTATGAAGTTCATTTCTCTTTATAAAGTAGTACTTGAATTTAGAAAAGCTCTTAATAGAGGAAGATAATTAAACTCTACTTAATGTTCTAAGGGGCGGAGGCTTTAAGGAAACTTTTTTTATTGTTGAAGAAGAGGATGCTATAAACAATTTATATATTACCACTAGCTTCTGTCCGAGGTTTTAAATTTAATAAATGCGTAATTTTTTTTATTAACCAAAAAGCGTGAATCTAAAAATTCACGTGTCTCACTTCCAAACCCACGTAATTTCATTTTAATCTAACTACCCCTATTTTACCCCTTTAGGGTTGCATTTTCTAAAACTTCTTCATTACTTCTCACTCACGCTATGCAATGAATCTTACAGGAAAATTTTAGAATACTAGATTCAACGATTTCGGCCATTTGGTCAGTCACCTTCCCATTTACATACATATAAACATGCTAACAGCTTTGCCGCATCCAACCTCTCGAAAGTAACGTTTACAAAACAATCTTTTACCGTTGGCAACATCAACAAGTAGAACAAACACATGTAAATAAATTGAGATGAGCATTCTGTTAGCTGGCAGCTCGATTCATCAGTAATTCACGTTACATTATCAATCAACCCAACTATGATTGATGAAATATTTTCCTCGGTAGCCAGATAACTTGTCTGCTCCGAAGTTAATTAAGACCTCTAGCTCTAGCTAAATAAGCGAAGGAATATCTAGCGTAGTGTAAAAACGTAAATAAACTTGGATTAAAGTTAAACGCTTACTGTTTACGGCGCACTCATCTAGTGAACTGTACTTTGAGGTTTTTGTGATTGGGGGATTTAAAGTTAGAGATTTTTGTATAATAAAACTAATTGGATAGCAGCTTATAGTACGTTAAACGAACAACGCATAGATTAGCAGTAAAAAAGTAGTACAGAGTAGTAATAAAAAAGCATTCACACATTAAGGTGCTTTTATAGAGGAACTGATCATTATTGCTGTACGTAACGTTGGCTGAAACAGCCCTGATGTACGGATTTTGCGATTTGTAGTTACTGATACGCGACGTAATTCGACGCTAACATTCGCTTAAACATACTCTTTCCTGTTAGTTTTAGGGTTAAAACGTTTAACGTAAATTAGAGTAAACAGGAGAAATTTCAAACGAGCACATAAGATTTTTAACTTCCTATTCATAAGGAGATTCATTATTGGTGTTAAGTAGTCACTGCATTTTAAACTGCAAACTTCACTTTTTAATTTCAATTAACTTTTCAACTATTAATTATTAATAATCGTTTTTACTCCGCTTATAGAGTTAGGAAATATTTAATAAAAAAGAAACTATTACAAAGGCACCGCGATTATAATTTTTTTCTAATTTTTGATTACATTGCACTATTTTGCCAAGTTGTCTTCGAGTATCAAATACAATAAATTGTATTGTTAATGATAATATCGCCTATCTAATTGTACTCGTTAGAGATCGAAGCACAAAAACCCGTAGTGACGATCAGTTAACTTATTTTGACGATAACAATAAGCCATTGGAATTTGATGTTATCGTCATTCGCAAATTAAGGATATTTGAATTTAAATTATCCGTATTAATACCGATGAGCATCTCGAAAGTTTTTAAATAGGTTTTATTTAACATACCTATTTGTAGGTATCGACGTTGCTTGATGCTACAAATAGTTGATTATCATCTTTAGGTAATCATAAAAACAGAAAGTTTACAGCGTCATGATGAATTATAAAATTTATTGGATATTGAACATATTACTTATGCTTATTCAACAGTTTTTAATTTTTTAACATTCTACATTTTCCGAAGAATCTTCACAATTCTCGATAACCTATTCCATCTAGTACACCCAGCTTTATATCGCCAGCATCACCCATGGTGAGCCAGAGTGCCCAAGCGTTGTAAATGTAATCTTAAGTTGCGTCATTTAGCGTTTCCGTTTAAATCAAACCAACAAAAACTCAATTCGATTCAAGGCGTCGGTTATAAAATCGATATACCTATCGACTATATAACATTGGAATTGGAATTCTTTGTCAGTATTCTATTTGCAAGTAATAAGTTAGTTTATAAATCTAAAGCTCATGCCGATAAATGTTGGACAATTTTGAATGTCACTGTTAGAAGAATTTCAATGACTCAGAAAACTTAACAATGTAATCGTTAAATAATGTACCTACTTGTTGATTTTATATATATGTGGAATAAATGTATGTGTATGTTTTCTGCCATTGAATATGTTTGAAATATTGAAATATGTTTTTGCTAAATTAGCTAGCTACATATATGTTACATTAATATGTTTTGTATGATAAATACTGTAAAGTTCCTACCTTGTTTACTATACTAAACTCAAGTCAATAGTGCTTTAGGTATTAAATATAACGATACAAGCGCTAGAAAAAACATACTTTTAGGCTGCTGTGAATAAGGATATAACATATTCTATTGTAAGATTAATAAGATAAAAAATCTTAACAATATACATAATACTGACGAAAAACTAAAACCCATTGCTCTTGCTGAATGAAATATGACTAATTAACTTGTAGAAACTATATAACAAGTTAATCAAAGTAACATGTTAGAGCTTTAGCGTCAAGCCGCAACAAGCAACACTTCGTTACTTGCAACATGCGGGTTCTGTGTCGGTTGGAACTAAGACACGAACTTGCCGCGGTCAAGGGCCCTGCGCTCCTCTCTCTACTTCCAACCACACAGTATTTACTCATGGACTCATTCCTAATTAGAAATTTCTAATTGCTACTATAATAGTACTTTTGAAGTTACATTTTTATATACAACTAGTAGACCTGACCACGCGTTGCCGTGGTTATATACATATGTCAAATATGTGAAAATCCCAGACCATAATGTTTATCAAAGTGCTATCCTATAAGAAAACATTGATTTTGCAATAAAAAAATGAGATTATCAATTGAGATAAAAAATATCCTATCTTTTAAGTTGGATCAAAATATAAAATTTCATTGACATCGGTTCAGTAGTTTTGGAGATTACCGCAAAAGAAAATCGTGATACGGGATATTTATATATATGAGAGATAAGACTTATCTTCCATTTGTATTTCCGTAATAGCCAACTAAACTAGCAACTTCTTTAATCAGTTGCAAATATCATTCCAAAGTATTGCGGAGACTATTCGCTACTTTCAACTACATACATACATATATGGGTACTACTAAACAATAGATGCTGTATACAACACAATCCTTTGCTAAAGACAACTTCGTTTTATTTTATGTTACCCGCATAATTAACTACATTAATTTACGTATATCATTTATAAAACAATGTCTTCTATTACTGAATTTTTTCATTGTTATTCATAGGTAAGCGTCTTCGTCGAATTGAATTGAATCAATAAATATGATTGATAATCTATTTTGTTTAAGAAATATCATTGTTTGCGCAGTCTGTTACCTATGTACATGTATACCACCAGGCAGAGAAACTTTTGGTTAATCAAAATAACATGTTAGTGGTTTAGTGTCATGCCACAACAAGCAACCTTCGTTACTAGCAACATGCGGCCTTTAGTTTTGTAGAAACTAAGAAGCAAACTTGTTGCGGTGAAGAGTTCTCGCGGTTTGCTCGCTAGTTTGTCTGTCGCTGGTTCGAATCGTGTAGTGTTTATTTAATGTCTAGTTGCTTGTAAATATAAACTTCTCTATACTACATTTGCGTTTAATTGATGCTGTATTCCATCTAACTCGTTACCATTGGAATTCCGAATGATTACTTAAAAATCTGGTTCGATTGATCCTAAGCGAGATTTTAATTATTTCTAGATTTTACTGAAGGAGAGAGGACTTTGAATGGCTACATATAGGTTTCATGTTATTAAATAAAAGAAACAATTAGGGTTCCGGGGCAGCACAGGGCAGAAATAAGATCCTTTAAAAATAAAACACAAAATTCAACACGAGTAAAACCGGCCAATATTAATTAAATAAAAATATCGTATCTGTTAAAGAATTCACACATAAAAGTCAATGGCGGGCAAAAAAATAAACAAGGTAATATGCAGTAGATTAGTAAGTTTAAAATACTAAATAATAAACATTAAAATGCATTTATTTCTTACTTATACAGAAATATGATGATTAATAAATTAAATAATTAATTACAATTTTAATTCGATGTTCAATTATAATGATGATTTCACACAGAGACTTATATGTATGTAAATTACGAGAACAAGTAACAGATACTTTTTACTAAATACTTTTTCTTTAAAAGTTAAATTCAAGGATTTTTTAAATTAATAACGAAGCTACCTTGAGAGGTGTCTGCAAAGTTTAACACTTTAAATATTATAGTTATTAAAATGTACATGAATCATTTTAAGTGGCACTTAAGACCTTCATTACAGATTCAGATTACATTACATTAAAACAAATCCATACGGATTAATAATTGATGTCTTAAGTTTGATACAAAATAACTAGAATGAATTATTAAGAAGTATAATTTCAAACAAACTACATAGGCCCCAACTTGAGCAAACAGCTTATGTACTACAGAGTCGTACATTATGAACATTTCTATAAACACAATTTTTATATACTTTGTACACCCAGATACAAACACTAATATTCATAAAGGAAATATGCGTATAAAACATCTATTCCATAAAAAATAGCTTTATTTTTTATGGAATTTGTTTGGCAATTTTTAGTTTTGGCTTTAAAACTAAAAATTGCCATCTTTGGCTCTAGGAGAAAGAGTGGCAATTTTACAAATCGGCTAAATACAGAAAACTAATGGTTAATGCTATTTATTTTTAAAAACTAATCTTTTCCGTAATGGTTATAAAGGCGTAAAATCTGCACATTCCATCTGAAACACAAAGCGTGATAGTGATAGCAAAACCTTACAACTTGTTCAACACTGTAAATGTCTTTGTTGTCTCGTAATGCTAATTTAATCTTGTCGGGCCCTACAGTACCCGTGCATTTTATCTTAGCCTAATCTCTTTAGCGAAAGATTGACTCCTTTCACTTTACCTGTTAATCCTCTGTAGGTGGCCATTTGTACAAAGTACGGGCTTGACTGGGTACTAATTGATAATTATCTTTATTGTATTCCGTTTGAAAATCTAATTATTAACTTAAGAAAATACATAAACTTACCCTTTATTGTTTTCCACAATGAGCGAACTTAATGCCTATTTGCCAGTCAACCCTTAATTACCTGTAAATTAATAATAATTAACATTGAACATAATAATCGTAAGTATGTACTTTTAAGTGTTTTACTGTATAAAGGTAAAGTTACATATGTAATAACTGTAATACAACAAACACGTACAAAAAGTATTTACATGTTTTATGTATATATGTTTTATTTTGTACTTAAAATAAATCATCATCAACTCTTTATGTTTGCTCTGTTTCTATTCAATTCTATTTGTTCAATCTGTTATATATTCGTTTTGATGCATTTACGACAACTATACAAGTGATTCGGTTGTAGTAATAATCGAGGGTTGGCAATGACATTATTCTGATCATACGCCACAAGACTGAAGTCTTGTTTGAGTTCCACAAGCAGAAGTAAACTTATTGGTACCACTGTTACACTCTGTCAACTAATCATCCTGTTTCAATTTGAATTTGACTTTGATTCCGCTGAACAACCTTTCGAAATGTATTTAGGCCGCAATTCAAATTTACGGAGTTAGAACACTGTTGTCAACCATGTAACTTGATTATGATATTTGTTTTAAAAGATCTTACGTAACTTATGTACTATACTGTTCTATTTCATAAAATACTCGTATTCAATAAAACATTTATTTCAAATATTACAACACGAACAACAATTAATGATGAAAAAATAATACAACGCTCGTAATATTAGTTCCTTTATATTCCATACAAACAACAGATAAATACCTTGAAAATGTTGAGGTAATAACGCCCCTAAACCCTTCTGCTTGATGTTGTAATTGATATATTAAAGAATCACAGGCTCCAACCAGCTGAGGCTTATTCGATCCCGATTTACGAGCAACTTCAATCATAGTTCACCGTATTTATTTTAATGAGCTGCAAAACACGTTCGCTGTCAGCAGGATCATTATTCAACTACATATAACGATTAGAAAATAACTTGAAGGTTCCTTTCAGCTAGTAAATTTCTATAAATCGTTTAGTGGCTAGGAGAAATTCGATATATGGCGTTAAACAAGCCCAGTGCCCCGCTGTGCTCGGCATAATTTGCTTGAAGCGGACGAAGGGTTAAGGATGGCGCTCACTTATAGATGTTTATGGTTTAGACGCACACATAACATAAAAATTACAATCAGTAACGCATTATAATAAAAGTCGACAATAAATATTATAGTACATACATACATATCGTCACGGCAGGTCTCTAACGGGGTAGGCAGAAACAGCGAGTGCCAGATATTATAATAAAAATTAAATAATTAATATTGTAGTGTATATATTAATATCTTCC